>JAQFXY010000152.1:0-52340 GCA_034693865.1 Ceratophysella sigillata
GTCACCATTTACGATTTTACAAGGCCTTACCAGAATATTCTAACCCTGACAATGGCTTTTCTGCTTGCGGGGATTGTTGTAGTGCGGTGTGGACGCTATGTATTGTTGTGTGGACGCTATTGTTCAATCAATGACGGACTACGCTTTAGTGTGGGTTCGCAATAGGGTAAGTTTCATTTGTTGGGTTTGACAGGATACAAAGTTTGGTAAATCCAAGTTTTGAATGTGAATGTGAGCATAAGTTTGACTTTCAGGCATTTAGAGCTGGTTTTTAGCATTTGACGTTTTGCTTAATTCCCTGCCCGTAGGACGGCCTTTCAGCTAGTTATGTATATATTTGTAAAGTTTGTCCTAAGTATTTTAATGGACACACTTATTGGATGGAACTTTTACGTAGAACGGTGTACAAGATAGCCTGAGTGGTCTTTCTTTGAAGGCAGTGGTGGTGGTTGGAGTAGGGCGAGGTGGTCAATCTTCTCCCTCGCGTCGTATTTGGCTGGGCGCATATGAATTATGTTGGCACTAATTGCGAGGCTCTCAATGCTTTGTCGCAGAGGAACGGAGGGAGACTCGGAGCCAAGTTGGCTGGGGCTCTTAGAATATAGTTTATTGTTTTTGATTTTGAAGAAATTGTTTCTGCATTCTTTGATGGGCCTAGTTTATGGAATTTGATCCCACTGAGCGTGAGAGAAGCGTTTTCTTGTCATCCGCCTCCGCTTCGTCCCCCAAAGTGGAAAGCGTCTTGGAAACCCGATAGCCCCACCGCTCTCGGCTACTAAAACTGAGACAATAATGACTTTCCCTATTGTTTCCAAGACTCCGTGTGCTCATAATTGTGTGTTGTGCTTAAGTGAGGCTGAGAGAACAACAGCCTAGCTGGAGCAGCCTAGCCGCCTCGCCTGCCAGAAGGAGGCTAGTCCAGGAGGAGAGCGGAGCGCTAAGGGTTCTTTCTCCCATAATTCCCATGATTCATGATGATGGATGTCGGGAGTAAGAGGAGCACACGTGTGTAAAACAAAACGGACTCATAACGATCCGCACTCTCTACACAATGGAATATAAAATCAAAATAGAGAATGATAGGATGTGAGAGAGCAGAAATGCATAGTTTTTCTTTTTTGACTTCCCCAGTTCATTTTTCATGAGGTTTGGCTTTGGTTTATTGACGTGGAGAGGGAAAGAGAGAAAACAAGGGTTGTGAGTAAACAGAACAGTTTGAAGACGAGCCCAGCACTCCAAGATTTATCCCTGCCATGGTAATAGATTTGACTTTTTTCTATTCTCTCCTGATAATCTGTGAGGAATCAATACTCAACTTCCTCGTCTCCACCTGGCCCAGCAGAGCCTATGGACCTATAGGCTCAAGTCTCAGCTCACTCATCACCACATCCAGATCCACATCTTCCACACCATACCTTCCACCCGCTCTACACTATAACGAGCTTCCTCAGGCCGTGTATGGCCAGTTGCCCAGTCTACCACCTACCTCTGTCTCCTGTAGTGAGTCCGAATCTGAGGAAAATCCTAGATTGGTGGACGAAGTGTTGGAATTATACTGTGCGGGAATGAGCAAAAGGCAGGTGCGGTGAACACCCTATGTAAACACCCATTGAAAGCTCAATTTTCGCCTTTTTTCAAGAACCTAACCTAATCAGAATTGAAGTAATTTCCACCGAAGGCTCCCAAATCACCTAGAATCCATCAACATATGTCCTCCCGTGTCCCCGGTTTCTTACTTCCGGGTAGGAATGGACGGCAGGGTGGAATATTGTTCCGCGAACATTACACTTGGCTGGAAGATCATCATTGATCTGCAAATGCACTTTTCTTTGCGAACATCCAAATAAAATATAGGGTAGGCTGGTTTAGGGATTCTTCCGGGTCCAAGTCACCCCGAGACGGAATAGGCCTTTTCAAATTCTACATCGATCACTATAAATATTTACCCAATAATTATTTCGATGCTTGATATCCGACGCAGTATTTGATTAATATTTTGATACAATTGATTCAGGAATATTGCTTAATGACGTCATGGAAATACTGGAGTAAATCTGTGGTCCTCTAGCTGATATACATGAATAGGTAGTTTAGTGTTATGTCACATGAAACACCTGATTTGTAACAAATCCTTGGTTTGCCTTGAAGGATGGGCTACTAGTTATGCTTATATCTCTATCTGAATGACTTGGAGACTTGTGATGAGTGTGAGTGTGAAAGTAGGCGAATGCCTGGACAAGATTGGAAGTCTCTTTGAGTTTTGTTGAGAGTGAATAATCGGCGGCGGAGGGGAAAGCTCTCGAGTTGATTCGAAGAATGGGAAAAGGTGTTTCACTCGTCTCAGGTCTGGAGAGAAATAAGTGAAATTGAGAATAGAAAGTTGACTTGTTTCACTGAGAGGAGAAAGTGTACGTAGGCGCTTATTTATTGGGTCCCTCCCTGCCTCCGTCTCCAATGCAGGGAGGGAGAGAGGAATTGGTCTAACTACACTTTGGACTTCATGCAAGTGACCATAATGATGACTATTGTTCACTTTTGACAGTTACTGAAAATTTTCACAATTTTAGCTCCCAAGTTGCCAAAGTTTTTTTTCCCGCTTTTGTCGAGGGAAAGGAAATTGAGATTGTGCCAAGGTGAGTGGAGTGAGCGGAGGAGGGACCAGGCTCCATCTGACCTCCCTCCCGAGCTCCCAAGTGCCTCCAGTCCAGGGCTCTAGCTCTAATCCAATTTCTATCTATTGCCAATCATGCATTGATGAGATGACCAGTTGGGAAGCCACATAATCCCACGTCCAAGACCCGCCTCGAATTATCATGATCTGATCTTAGAATAATGCTAGGCCCATCATATTGGCTCATAACTTCCAGGAAGTTGTCCACTTTAATGGAAGAGCTCTGTAATGCTCTCAATGGGCTTCTCGGATCTTGGGAATGCTTAGCCAGCACATCCGCTCTTCCTCCCTCTCTCCACCCGTCTTATTGCATAATCAATCCCCTGCCCGTCCTTCCACTCACCTTTCTCCGTCCTTTCCCCGCACCAGCCTCAGCCAAGCAGACCAGGCCAAGAGGCTCTCAGAGGAATGTGTGAGGTTAAGCAGGGGCTTCATTCCCCTAAATGGGCCGCTCTTCATCTAATCCCGCTCGCACGGCTTAAAGGGACCGTGGGGACTTGTCCAGGAGACACCAGAGAACTGCTTACCTCTCAAGCACCATGTACAGGGTTACACAGATGGTAGTCTAGTCCCGAGGTTTCCAAAAGAACCATTTCCCAATTATTTAAGCCAGTTAGGTTAGGAATTTCTCCCATTTCATACTTGTATCAAATACGGGTTTCCATGAACCTAGCCCGATGTAGGGCTATGCTAGAGATATCCAATTTTACGGATTATTTGAAGTCGATTTCCTGATTAAAAATGACATATTACTAACCTGTATTCGATTAGCCGGTTAATACCTCTCTTCAGCTTACAAATTAACCTGTACTCAAATTCCTGTAATAGACTGTATAAATCATCACGTGTCTGTATAAACTGATTAAGCTTAGATTTACGAGATTCTAGTTTACAATTTCTACCAGATTGTTTGTCATATTTACTGAGAATGTACACTAATAAGTAATCAAGGCTACAGCCGTTGAAGTACTGATTACAATCGCGATTAAATGCAAACAGAAATGGATTACAATATCCTGTAATTTAGCCAAATTTGTAGCTGCAGCCGATTTGAAACTTCGAGTAATCTAGCTTAGAATCAGTTTAACTCCGCTGTCGAGCAGGAGCCGATCCAAAGCATTGGAATCGTGATCCTTGTAGCGCCTAGTGACTTGTGGTGGAGAAGCCGGTGGTGGTGGAGTGACTGGAGATAGCTCACCTTGGGATCTGGTGATGCCGTGGGAGGCTGATTCTGTTTGGAGGGAGACATGTGGGCAGGAGGAGAGAGAGCTGATGTTATTCACGGAAAAGTAAATCTTATGCTAAAATTCCTGATAATACTTCCTTGGAGCAGCTGTTGGGATTTCATTAGGCTGGAAGTGTCCGGAAAGAGTGTTGGGTGCTCAAGCAGGCGAGGGAGAGAGCTAGAATGACAAGGAAGCGGCCTGATCATTCCGTCGTGTTGAATTAAGACCCGTCATAATTATATTCATGGAGGCTGGGCCACTCCTCTGCCAGCCAGCCACTCACTCCCGCTTTCTCCTTCCCATAGCTTTCACCTTCACTCAAGCCCGTCCAAGCTCGCTCGCTCACTCGGACGCCGTAGCGTATTATTTTTGAATCTGGCCAGAACGGACGGAGGAAGGAAGGGACAAAAAAAAAATACTACCTTTCTCGAATGCCAAACTTTGAAATAGATGTGACACTTTTTATTGCCGATAATAAATATCTTTTCTTCATCTATAAAACAAATGGTATTTTCCTGTATGTTATGAGCCTGACATTTATGATGCGTTGGCTTGAGAAAACGTCTCCTGATCTTGTTCCCCTCCAGCCGAGCGGCTGCTGGGCTGGGCTGGACGGAGCAAGGCTGCTCTTGGGGAGCCTCTCCTAATTAAGAGCCACAAACTAATGTGTTTACCGAGGAATATGTAGATGTGAGTTGGCAAAGATTGACTTTAGTCAACTTGTGGTTCTCTCGTGTTTATTTTCCTGTGGAAATAAAGCTCCAACTCTTGTTGTTTGGTGCAAGATTCCTTTATCGACGGGGCTGGATGGCTGGCTGGCCCATGCTACCCCTTGCACAAGAGGCTTGAAGAAGGACTCATTTTTATGCTCAATACACAAGACACCAGGCTAATGTTTATCCTGTTGTGAGAGTTTATGTTCCTGTCACTTTGCATAGTGAGAGGATGGTCTTTGTCAAACAATGAGCTCTCCTTGTGCCGCATGGGGATCCTCCGCTCCGCTTCCCGTCCAACCGCATATGTACAGGGTGTTGGAATAGTTGGTATTGAAATATAATGGTCTCAAAATGTGGCAAGTTCACAGGTGACTCAATAATCCTTAAATAGTTGTTTAACCAAGGTTCGAATTGAGGGAAGCAATAGTAAATTAACACACTATAGTCGAGCTGGAGCTGGGTTATTAAGAGCTTAGAAGTGATGCTAGCATCGTGTGGCAGATTCTAGGGTTTGAAAACCAGGACCATGAAATAGCATTACCGGATGGTTTCCGCGCGCGGACACTCCGAGGGCGATGTAATGTAGCTGAACTCGAATAATATATATTTAATTGTAAATACATTAAACTTGAGTAGAGACAATAGTTGTTTTAATACTCTTAATCCATCATCAATCATCACGCATGTCTAAGAAGCGAATTTTAGTGTTTTACCGAACATTTTGGCCAATCCCGAATCGAACTATTCAATGCATGAATATATCGAGCTAAATCATCCTAGGTCATCATGACACATTCCAATTCCTGCAACTGCCAACTGAACCGAATATTTAATGTCGCATTGGAAATTCGCAAAACAACTTTCTTCGCCAGAACGGTGCGCCGTTTGTCTATGTCTACGGTGCCTGTTTGTCCGTATGTCTCCGATCGGTTAATTGCCCTGTAGACCTTATTTGTCTTGACTTGATAGATTTACTTTGGTTTGATTCAATTTTTCTTCACATCTCTGTCAATCTGTATCCGTGTCCGGTTTTGAAGTTTCGTAAACAGTCCTAGGCTTAGGTGAAACATTGCTTGCCGTAATCAACTGTCGCAGGAATGCATTATTGAACTTAAGCAAAATAACGGGCCTTTGTTCTGCAGTGTATTGTACGTACGTAAGAAATTCGGCCAATTGACAAGGATCCTATGCTGGATTCAGTCATTTGCACTGATTCATGGGTTGCTTGCTAGCTCAACATCGATTCAGAACTCATGAATAAGGCAGAAAAGAAGTTCCATCTTCCTACCTCGCTATATAACTCTGAAGCCAACCCATTTTTTGGTCCTATTTCTAGTCTGCAAGTGTGAAGAAGAGTTAAACTTAAGTTAACGGTGAGGTTGCGGCGCAGGGCGGAAGCACCCTGTACTTGGCGTGATGGTGTGAGGCTGGGTGGCTGGCTGGATAGGCCTTAGTGAGTGAGGGGGTTGTGTTGTTGGTATTGGTAGGAGGGTTGAAGGAGGGAAACCTCGGGCCTCTTTCCCTCAACGTCCGAGTTGAGTCAGAAGGAGATTTTGGAGGCAGCAAGGCTCCCGAGACCCAGTTCCGGTCTTTCATTTCCTCTAATCGACTTGAGCATCTTGGTCCTCCTGACTGGAGAGCAGCAGACTAGCGGCCTGTCCCTCAATTCCACTTCTCCAGCAACTCCAAACAGCCCCTTCAACCACCTCCACCACCACCGTACACAACGTCAACTCATCACACCTAATTAGGAATATTTAGTGGAAGGCCCAACTCCTACTGCGCCCTTCACGGTGACTCCTTTCGTAAAAGTGGCCCAAGTTGTGTTGTTTGAGACTTGGGAGAAGGAAGGAAGGTGGGCAAGAGTGGAGGAGCGAGCGGCAGCAGGAGCAGAAGGGGGAAGCTCGACGTGTGACTCTCTTTCTCTGCTGGTGGCTGGTCTGTTGTGTGGGATTGCGCGGAGGAAAAGAAACGAAAGAGTATCAGGAACTACATGGGAACATATACACAAGTTTGTACTAACCCTGTTTCTCAAATCATCATCTTTTCTCCCAATTTCTCCCAATTTCTCTCTCAACACTCAGAGAAAGCGGCTTGGTAATCAGATATTGGACACTTCCACTTACACCAACACCCTCGTCGTCTCTCCTGCAAACCTCGCCTCGCTCAGCATTCACAACAATTGACATGTGGACGGGATTCGAGGTAAGAGATAACAACCCTTTTCTAACTTCATCCCTGCATCAAGCTAGGAGATAGGCTCTACGCAAAACAATACATTCATAACTAGGTTACGATAAGGAAAATCCAAATTATCAAGCATTCTTAGTTTGAAAATTTTATTTTTCCTATATACGTTGTTTCCCAGTGTTCCATGAATGGTATAGTCTTTTTTAAATACATTTAATTCAACAACAGAATCAGAATTTCAACCTAACCAGAAATAAGTTGGCATATAAGCACACCAAAATTCTCAGTTTAAGGTCAATGGGTAGAAAGTAAGTTTATCCGGGGGAGCGAAGACTTGGTCCAAACCCTTACTCCGTTTCAAAATGAGAGTCACGAAAAATCAGTTGTAATGAAATAGTAACTGCAATTAATTGGTTTCCTGATTGGTATTCAGAGCGTGGTAGTAATTTTGTCTGTGAAAGTAGTCCGCATTGAGTTTGAGATTAGCCAGCCCTAGCCTCTCCTTGATTAAGGCAATTTGAAGTCAAGAATTGTGGTGAGGCTGGGCTGGTAGGACGTTGGAGAGCGCTGCTTGAGCTCCGCATCCCGCATCCCTGCTCCTTCCCAGGAGTCGAGTCTAAACAAGAGGCTCTCTTCCAATGAATGGACCTAAACAGGGAGCTTATGGGGCTAATAAGAGCTCTTCCCTTCCAGGACCGGAAACGGAGGTCTCCCCACATTTTCCCAAAGTGACACTTGTTCCCCCAAAAAACCTCCAAATGGAATATGAGTACTTTTGGTCACTATTTCCTACTTTCGTCACATTTCAATACACTCACGGCCATACGTCTTTCTCGCACAAATGTTTAGAGCACTATTTCAACTTCCTTCCCATCTCGGCTCTGAATTCAGGACGGGGAGAGATGGCTATAAGCAAACTAGGTGGCTGCAGAGAGTAGGAACGAGATTTTTAGGATTTTTAAACACCAAATTGGAGACATTTTCGTTTCTGAGATGGATATTCCTTGGGACCGTCCACTAGCTTCATTTGAGCACACTTATTTTTCAATTTTATCATGTTGATATAAGCGTGTTGGGTTAGGTTAGGTTACACTTGCCAGGTTTTGTTAAGGAAAATGTCCACATTGAGTGGATTTCATATCCCTCAATTACATTATGGTATTCTCAACTGACAATCGACCAATAATTATTCTTGTGAAACCAGATTTCGAAGCGCTTGAAATTGAGCGATTGAAACCGAGTTTCATTATTGTCATAGTGTCAGGATTAGTTTCTTAGATTTCTATTTTAGTTTCTCAAATCCGTATTAAGACGTTAAAGGAATTCTGTAAACTCAGATTTTGAGTCTCAGAGTGCCCCTGGAAGCCCAGCCCTCAGCCTCCACCCCGCTCCTGCTCCTGTTGTGTACTTTTGTTGAGTCCGGATCCGAGATAAGGAATCCCAACTGGTGTTGTGTTTGAGTTTGTGACTTTGTGATCCCGTGACGGGTGTGTGTGCGGGAGAGAGGGGATGCAGCAGGGCTGTAAGTGGTGAAGAGGTGGGAATGGGCGCTGGAATTGGATGATTTTTGTTTAACATAATTGATATGGTGGTGACAAAAGGGAATGAGGCTCTGAATTGAGTACTTTTGAGACATTCGACATCGTCAGGAGGAATTTGATGGCCAGGAGTGTGGATGGGGATGTTGGGTGGAGGGAGTAGGCCCAATTTCAACAATTACAATAGTGAAGCCGAGTAGTTGGGCCCGTAATGTGCCCTGAGTCGGGAACTGAGATGAACTCCCGTTTCCGCCACCAACCGCTCCCTTGTCCACTCGTACCCCAATTGTCGTTAAGTGAAGGACCTAATTTCCCTTGAGTGCCATGCTGAGTCGTGTCCAGGTCCTCTCCCATTTCTTGGGTGCGACCCGATTCCTGACCATTTCCGTCCAGACACAAAATCACCCTTTTCCCAGCCGCCCACAACAAGCGTAGGTAAAGCCCTGCCTGGCTAGGAAACTGGCATGGGAACTTGGGGCATTCCAAGACGCTTGGTCGGGAGAGAGAGAGATTTTCTCCACGTTTCTTCCCTCAGCCAGTTTGGAGCAAGGCAGAGGAAAGGAAGAACTCACCCTCTCCGTTTCTCCCATCTCAACTGCATAGAGGCTCTTGGCCCAGCACAATCCCAGCCCTCCTCTTACCATCGCTAAACTCCCCTTCATCAGTTTTGACTCAGCTAGCGAGCTAATAATACACTGGCTCAAGACGAGCAGAAATCAAAATCAAGCATTGTTATTGTCAAGATTCAGCTTTGCTCCGGTTCCAGTCAAGCAAGGCCGTTTGGTGGTCAAGCAAGTAAGCGGACGTTTCAGTTAGCGCTTAACTACCGTTTTGACTCTGCTAGCGAGCTAATAATACACTGGTTCAGGACGAGCAGAAATCCAAATTCAGCATTGTTATTGTCAAGATTCAGCTTTGCTCCGGTTCCAGTCAAGGAAGGCCGTTTGGTGGTCAAGCAAGTAAGCGAGCGTTTCAGTTAGCGCTTAACTACTGTTTTGAATAGCTAATAATACACTGGTTGAAGGCGAGGAGAAATCAAAATTCAGCTTTGCTCCGGTTCTAGTACAGGAAGTCGGTTTGGTGGTCAAGCAAGTAAGCGGACGTTTAAGCTAAGCTAAGCGAGCTAAATGCAGTAGTCAGAGTCCGGTTCTGTTTGGGATTTTGGGTGTTGTGAGGGCTTGGCAGAGGGAAGAGACCCGTCACTCCTTGACCCTATTATTGTTTGTTTCAATTAGCGTCCAAGCTCCCAACTCCAGCTCCCCGACTACAAGCTCATTTATGTAGAAAGTTGTTCCTGGGTGAGAAAGTTGTGCCCAATTACTCTGTCTCTCTCTCTGCTCCTAGTTAGTAGTAGTGCTTGTACTGGTTCTGATTTATGCCTTGTTTACGAGGAGAGCCGAGTTCTGGCTAGTTTGTGTTCCTGCTGGAGTTGGGCGGGTGTGAGGAAGGTAGGCCTCTTGCAGGCCCTGCATCTCTGTGCAAACGGGTCATCGAGGCTTGGGTGTCTGAGTGCGAGGACGGAACCCCATTTCCCCTTTTTTGTTTTGAGAAGAGCCTAGTTGGTGAAATTGATTATTCGAAACTGCCTTGAGTTGTTTATCCCAGCCAGTCTGTGTAACTCATCTTCGGTCCGTAGAGGAGTGGGAGCGAGAGGGAACCAAGAGTTGAAGAATAAATAGGTGGACCATTTGGTTTTGTTTACTCAATTTGACAGATGGTGAGCACTGTGCTTGTTCTGAGCTGTAGCACCGAGCTACAAACACACACAAGCTCCTATCTCGTATACACGTACACAAATACAAGAGAGACGGAGAAAGAAGCAGCGGATTGAAGCCCACGTTCCTCCTGCCACACAGTCACTCACTCATAGTCTTCCACCCCTGCTGCCCTCAACGCCTCGCTCCACTCACTCAGTCTCAGCTTCCCATATCCACAGCACAAACAACTTGTCTTCTCGCTTCACACAGGCCATTTCCTTGTTTGTGCAACAACAAGCAGTCCGCTGGGAAAGGCATAGGCCACTTTCCACAAACACCCAGCCTCACCACGCTTTCCTCCAAGAGTAGGCACTGGAGGCAGGTAAGCACCTATTTAGTTGCATATGCTCATCCACTCCGACCCACTACACTAGCCTTAGCAGCAGCCGAAGCCTAGCACAATACCCTTCTGAGCCTCAGCAAAGCGGCCTATTGTGTTTGACGGTGTTGGATTTTTCTCAAGTTTTTCCGATTGCCTGAACTTGGGCTAAACAGGAGCCGGAGTTGATATGGGGAGAGTGGAGCTGAGCCGTGCGGTTCGGTGGGTGTGTGTGTGAGCGGCGGTAGTAGTTTTTGTGAGATCTCTATGATGCATATTTGGTGTTGGCAAGTCATTAATCGTCAAGTATTTTAGGATGAACGCTGTCATACTCCCAGATGCTCTCGGTATCAGTTCTTGCCAAAAAATAGACTGACGAAATGCTATTCAATCTGTAGTAATCAATTTCAGCCCCAGACTCTAGTCTAGATTTATCAATTCAGCCACAATAGCCTTGTTGTACTGTATATCATGAGGCAGGAGAGGAAGCAGATCAATCAACCTGAAGCCTGGTCTGAGGCCTGCATTCACGGCTCTCCGTCTACGTACCAAGCAGAGCTATAACAGTCCGCCGCTTATTACGGCCTAGGAGGGCTCAGGTAGGGCGGGTCGGAGGAGCGGGTGTTGTTTACGCTTCATTAGGCCTTGTACGGCGGAATTAAGGAAGGCTTCTGGATGTTTTATTCAGGCTCCTCGTCCTAAAGTGACGGAGCCGTAGAGATGAAGCGGGGTTGAGACAGGAGCGGAGGCAGAGGAGCGATGGGGAAGGGGAAAGGCAATTGTCATGGATGTTGATACTCGATTCAATCACACTCTTCCTCTTCCAACTATGGGCTGAGAAAAAGACCGTATGCGAAGGATTTAAGAGAAAAATTAGGTTTTGTTTGATTTGTTCAAATGTATGCTGGCGCTAATGGGAATTTGCCGTCTCTGCTGAATTTATTTGAGGAATCTTGAGTCCTCAAGAACTCCTTCTGCCATTTCGACTCCATTAAAAATGTTATTTGAGAGTTTTCTCCATTGATTCGGAGATCAGAGGGTACTTAGGTGAAGGTAGCCAGCAGTTAGTGAACACCTCGGGAGGCGGGCAGGCAGGGGGTTGGGGGTCTGTGGAGCGGTGGGCTGGGCTGAAATTCCCCGCTCCGCTCCACCGCATCCCGATTTATCAAATGAGGAATAGCCCAAGACAATGCGGATTGATTCGGCTGGCGAGGACTCTCCAACTTGTATGCAGAACATATCACTTTATTCAAAGCACTTATTTACAATGCTCCAAAGCTGGCGATCAATAAAAGTGCTGTATATTGAGTAAATAGAGGGAAAGACCCTAGTCTCCAGCCTAATATGCAGAGGCTCAATGAGCCCAACGTCTGGGCTCCGCTCATAAAGAATCCCCATCATCAGAATTTATAATATGTCCAACCCAATATTTCATCCCTTGCCCAGTCCCCTTTGACATTTGGAACCACCCGAGAGAGATCCCAAGTGTTTTCAATGTCCTCACGCGTCTTCCACTCAAACAAGGCCCAAGACGATTAGAGAGTGAACGGAGATAAGGCCTAAAATAGTCGGGCTTCTCAGCAAGGAACCAGGCCCTGGCCGCCAAGACGTCCTGATTAGCTTAAGCGGAAAACTAATGGATTCGAACTAATTCCAAAATTTCTTCCTTTAATACCATTCCATTCAAATGTCAAGTAAGCCTTCTTTTCGTGGAATCAAAGCAGCCGCGCCTTCACTCGGTTCCCAGGGAACAAGGGAAGAGGGTTGTAGCAAGGAACGGGGTCCACGTGGTCAACACCATTGCAGAAAGTTGATAAACATCCATTGTCATCACCGATGGAGAAAGTTTGTAATCATGCATTAGTAAACACCCATGATTTTCATCTATAGTAAACACCCGTGGTGAAAGTAGACTTTCACCTATAGTAAACACCCATGGAGAAAGTTTATTTTCTCCTATAGTAAACAACCGTAGAGAAAGCTGGGATATTATATATCCACGGATGAAGTTTATAAACACTAATATAGAAAGTTGGTAAACGCCCATAGTAAACCACCTCGGAGAAAGCTGGGATTCACCCATGGTAAACATCCAAGGAGAAAGTTTGAAGTCACCCAGGGTAAACACCATTGAAAAGCACGCTTGGTTGAATTGAGGTAGGCTAGTTTTACCGAAGAGCTTTGAGTGGAAAATGCCTTAACTCAATTTAGGTACGGCTAGGAAGCGTGAGTTTTCCATGGGTGCTTACAATAGTAGATGTTTACCAACTTTTTCCCTGGTTGTTCGTTTTCGCCCTTTTCCTTGTTTAAAGGCCATACAGAGAGAGAGAGAGAGAGAAGTGATCCCCATTCCACCCTTGCCACCAGCCTCCCAATATATTATTGTGTTTTGGAGAAAAGCTGGTTTTCTCCCTGTCTCCTCCGCTTAGCTCCAAGGAACTTTGTCTCTGTGAGAGAAGAAGAATAGGGAAAAGAAAGCCGCCTGACATGTGACATCTGGAAAATAACACTTTAACCTGCCTACTTACTCAAATGACTCTTTTTCTCAAATTGAAAAGGAAGACATGAGCTCCAGTCCCACATCTTTCCCTAATTGATCCGCAGAGCTCCTCTTCCCGTAGTTCCTCTCCATGGGCTCATGATTATTGGTAGGCCTAATTGGTCTGGCCGATCCAAAGGGTCTGAGTGCTGATGTTGTTGTGGGGTGGAAGTGGCTGGTGGAGAGAGGAGCAGAGTTGGTAGTAAACAAGTTGGGCAATGTACACAGACGTATTGATTTATTCAAGACACAACACAACAAAAAAGGAGTGCGCCAAAGCAAGAGCTCCTACGGGTCCTCATAATGTGTCTCGTATACAACAACAACTTAGTTCCCAGTTTACAACTTGGCTTGGGCCTCGATGTTCCTCGCTCCACGCTCTCTCCCCTTACACCTCGTCCCAGCAGCCCTCGTCACCACTTACTCACTCACTCATTCCGTCCTCGAGGTCATCCGACACGAGGCTCTGGCTGGGAACCGCTCTGTCTCCCAGTCTACGCCAAGCAGCCTCCAGTCTCAGAGGCCCAGCAGCAGCTCCACGCCGGCTTTCCGCCTATTCCCAACCTATATCCCTCCGTCTTGCCTTACTCCCGCACCAACCGACTGACTTACTACAATAATCCCCTGCCTCGTGATTCTCGTAATGTGTGTGCCATAACAGCCCTTCAGCCTCTACACCCGCATTTCTCCAGCCGGCTCTCCACCAGGAACCGAACCCGCTCTGATGCATTGTCTTCCTGTGGAACTCATTCTGGGGTCCGAGGACGCGGTAGGGCTACATCTATTTTTTCACCTTTTCTTATTAGCCTAAGTCTGGCTGAAGGAAGCTAGATGCTATTTGGGCTGGGAGTGGGCAAAGGTGGAGCGGCGGGACGATTTTTATGAGCTCCGCATCAGCTCTGCTCTTCCTTGCATTTCCGATCTGTCAAATAAAAGAGTTTGGCTCCTCTTGCTTTTCAATAAGGCGAGGGTGGCTGGAGAGGTTGGGAATGGGTCGTCCCGTAATCGTGTTACATATGCAGAAGGTCCATTTCGTTAGAGAGCGCGGAGCAGAGTACGTGCGTGAGGCTGGGCTGGCCAAAAGCCTTTTCCGTTTACGAGCCAGGCCCAATTTATTCCGTCCCAAGGCAGGCCGCTGCCGAGGAGGGCTATAATATATTTCCTGCATATAATCAGGCCGCTTCTCCAATGTCCACCGAGAGGAATCCGTCGCTTTTTGGCCTCAAATATCCTCAACTTGTTTTCTAGTCTGTTAATCTAGTCAACATGAGACTTCCCGTCTATCTCCATCATCAAATGTCCCTCATGTTTTATTCAAAACTCACACGACAAACTTCTTTCCGTCAATCTGACCACAATTGATTTTACAAGACGGGCTGAGCAATATATTCATTCCGTTTCTCAGCCAAGCATATGTACAATGTACAACGCAAGCTCTTCACTCTCCCCGCACTATCAACACCTTCAGGTCCACGGATATGGGAAAATGCCACTCGGGAAAAAGTTTCCTGCCAAAGCATTCCCTCCAGATAGTGTGTCCAATTACAATGCTTTCGTCAAAAATAACTTGATCTGCTATTAGAAATTTCATCCAATACCATGATAGCTGACCTAGCCTAACTGACCTAGCTGAACGTAATCTGACCACAATTTCAAGGTTGAGGTCGAAGGGTAAAAAGGAAAGTTCCCTTGGTTCTTGTCCGTCAAATCCTCTATCTCCTGACCACCACTTAAATATTTGACAATGTATTTTGAGCCTATTCCTTTTGTGAAGCATTAAGTATTGAGTTAGGTGAATGGTGAATATATTATGTCTTTCCATGGCAAGATGCTTAATGTTTGGAAACGAGGGTTTGGGGCGGGAGATGCTGGCCATATTGCGATCTTCTGAGGGGGCATCTGTATCCTGAGGATTGTTTTATTTTTTACGAGTTTTCTTATGTACTATTGTCCAATGTAATATCTAAATTTGAATTACCGCTGACGCATATTACTTCTCCTTTCTGCTCTAATATGACAAAAGTCGTCTGCCTACTGTTTTTTTCCTTTTTAATAATTCTTCCGTGGCAGACGAGTATAGTTACAAGGAGTAATATGTTAGGCCATTCCTTCCAAGGTAATAAAGGGATAAAATGGGCTACCTACCCTCAACGCTCTTGTCTCGTACCTACGTACGCAAGAAGGAACCAAAACCGGAATTGAAACGTGCATATGCACATGTGAGCATGTGAACCGTCTCTATCGCAAATCTAGGAACAGGTTTTCCAGCCCTCGCTCCTGCATCATTCCAGGTAGAATCATTAGGCGTAGATAGGATTCCTAGCCTATTGTTGAATGGACAGGGAATTTGGCATGGGTGAGTTGAGCAGACTCAGTATACCATAGTCAAGTGGGTGCTATAGGAAGACCATGGCATGGCTTAGCCACATCTCATTTCTCTTATGCTACGTCTCAGAGCATTCCGGCTGCCCCTCTGGATCTGCAGCAGGCCACGCTATCCCGACCTGCAGAACATTGCCAGTTGGGCCGGTTTAAGGACATAGGATACATATTAGGTAATTTCCTAGGTCATCCACTAAGATTTTTTAAATAAGTGTTATAAGGTTGCTCGTGATTTATCGTTATTTGTCATTTCAGCATTTGAGTTTATGTAAGCCAGATATCCAACATGGTCAGTTAACCAGAATTTGTATTCTATTGTTGTTTATTACGATTTTAGTTTCTTAGAGCCACTCATTTTAAGCAGATCTCAAGTTTTTCCTACAATCATATGTGAGTGCAGAAAGGAGCCTCAAACCGGTTCTGCTCAATATTAGGAATAAGGTAACTTGTTCTGCGTCAAGGCTGGATTGGATTGAGCAATTTTGAATACAAAGAATAAGATTTATAATTTGTGGGGAGAAGAAGGAGCGAGCGTGAGGCTGAGTGTGCTCTTGTTGCCTGTTGTGTCGTAAAACGGGTCATTTGGAGATTGGGTATTTGGGGAAATGTATTAATGAGCAGTGGGGGTTGTACTTGTGGTAGACTCACTTCCGACTCTCTTCCAACAAGTCATCAAATTAAGAACTTATCAGATCTCCGCTCATCTCCCCTTACAAATAGCTCCACTACTACCTTTATGCCTAGCCCACAACATTCGACCAGACCCAGTCTCCACCACTGCCCAACTATTATATATCCTCACAAATAACCGGATGACCTTAACTCTTTACTCCAAATCAATACATGAATAGCTTAGGCTTGCTGCATGTCCAGCTTGAGCCTACATGTACGTTCTGTGCTCAAGGTTTAGAAGATGTGGCAAGCTCACGCGAAAAACACTTAGGTTATGTTAAACCTAGCTGAGCTGGGAAGTACTGTCCGTTAGAACTTGTCACATTTTACATTATATGCAATTAGCCGCCCTGTACAGCGCTGCTCACAACGACTTGGTCAATATGCATATATTATATTACAAGTTTCATAAGGTTGTTGTAATAATGTATATGCCTCGAATACAAATCCCATTACTGAGCATTTCTTTTGCAATGTTCCGCATGTAGATGTAAATTATGTACGCATTTCATTTGGTCTCAGTAAATAAGTAATCAAGGTTGCTCACCACCGTGAGGTGGCCATACATTAAAGTCCTACGTGTATCACTTCTCATACAATTTAGTACATTCACGCATTCCTTTGAGCAGCCTATTATGACTTAGAATGCTGGAAGTGCGATTTCCAAGTTTACCACAAACACTTGTGATCGGCGCTTAACGGTAGTGGCACACAATAGCTGCGGTTGGGTAATCTAGGCTGTCCAACTCCCTCTGCTCAGTTGTGTACAGGATGTAAGTGTTGGCTATGATCCTACTTGAGGATTGCATCTCCCGACAATTGAGCGCTGCTATAATGAAGGCATGGCTGGAAGCTGAGTCCGGGTCGAGTGTGCGGGCCTTGAAGCCATGTCGTGTTGTTGTGTAGTGAGCGGAGTTGAGAGGTGGACGGGTGTGAAGGGGACGGAGAAGGGTTGTAGCCTATTCTAACATGGGCGCTTGTTTACAATGAATTAGTAAGAAGGAAAAGTTGTTGATGGAGAAATGGCAGTCTGGGAACATAAAGGCAGAGTGAGTGGATATGATGGAAAAAGGAGGCTTGGGAGAGTGCAAAGGAAGCACATGTAGTAAGCCACGTACCTAACTAAGCCCGAGAACCACTCCGTCGTGTCTCTGTCTGTACTCTGGCTCCAACTATTGATTTTGCTTTGTTTGTTTTATTGTTTGTTTATGTTTGTCAGCAGTTTTCCTTTTTCCCCTGCATTCAAAGTAGCACTATTGATTGGGAAATCTAATCCTGGAAATGGTGCTCTCTCCCGCTCTCTCCTGCACTCCGCTCTCTCCATCCACACTCTCCCCACCAGCTCCATAATTATAATTATTACATGCATGCACTACATCACTACAGCCAGATTGACTATGTCTGACTGCCGCTCCTCCAGACTGAGTCAGAGGCTGAGTGTAGGCCGGACTGACTGGGCTTACCTGGTCGCACTCGAAGAACACGAGCGAGGATGAATGGGGATTATTGACAAACAAGGGGTCTAGTGGATGTATGGAGCTCGGCTATTGGGATTTGGCCTCAGCAGCGTGTAGCTTGTAGTGTGTGGCGTTGTTGGTTCGAGGGAACCATTCCCTTATTGCTGCGGAGAGCAGAGTCGAGAAACATGAGACAATAATAACTGGGCGAGAGGCCTTGGGACGCTCTTCTTGTTTACTCTTCTCAAAAACACAAACAAGAGGGATGAGAGTCGAGGCTTTGAAGCAAGCTTCTTCTAGCCCAACCGAACCCAGTACACTACTCCAACTACCATACCAGCAATCAGTGCAAACAACTCAAACTAACTTCGAATACACTCCGTCCCACCTCTACTGAGCTACGTGATTTCATGAGGTACATTTTGCTCAGTGAAAAGGTTATGTGCGGTTATCTTAGGTTAGATTATCTACATTAGGGTAGGTTAGGTATGTGGCAAAATGTGCAGTGTTGCTCTGTGTTGAGTTAGATGGAGTAACAGCTATAGGTAAGGACCGACAGATTATGCAAAATTCCAAAATGCAGTAGATTTCAAGGTGCTCAATTTGGGTTGAACCAAATCCTAGCCAATTGACCGAATTATACCGCATAAACCCCATACAGTGCAGAATTATCAGGCCCGTCAGTTAACTTTAGTTAAACAATTCTGGTTCGGTTCTATGTCAGGCACTGTGTTTTATCTGGGTACTGAGGATTGTGTACCGAAATGGGATACATAGATCCCGAGAGAGTGCATAGAGGAACATGAAGGCAGTTATAACCCAATGTGACTCTCCATGGCAGATCGTATAATATACCCTACGCTTCCACTATTGTCTTGTTTATCCTCTGAAAAAAAGGAGCGAGCTACAAGGTTTTCCAGATCAGCATCTAATCACTCCATTTCCCTCTCACTCATCACCAGAGCACATAGTATTTAGACAGAGCTTCTTCGTCAACCTCCACGTCTCTGCGTCCTCAACTCTTTTACATTCGCTCGGTGACTCAGCCACGCCAAAGTCTCGTACCTCTCTTGAGCCAAGCCCTAATTTATTATGGCACATGATGTTCGATTAATTATCCGGCCTCTGAGTCCGGCTGAGGGAGAGGACGCGGGAGCAGAGCTCTGACTGACGACTGTCCGGGATTGATGGACTGGGCTGGGCAAAGAAAGGCCGTGTTCCCACAGCAGGAGCGTCTCAGCTAATGTGGGAATGATGAGTCTCAATGAAATCTCTGCTGTCTCTGCCGAAGAGACTATTTGCTTGATGTGGATATAAATAGAGCCGTGTTGTGGTAAATGTGTTATTTAGGAAGTGGAAGGAGCTATTAGAAGAGTGCATGGATGTAGAAGGCTGGGAGAGGGAAGGGAGCGCAGAAGATTGTTTTCTTCGCCTCGACGAGGATTACAAGTTTTGGAGCAAAGTGGCTTCTCCTAATGAGTCTTATGGAGAAGTGTAGAAGTGGCTGAGAAACAAGATGCAAAGTTGGGGCTTGTTCCGCTCTTTCCCTAGAGACGCGTCTCAGAACTCCGGATTACCGCTTCCACTGACACCCACCACGACAGGGACACGGCGGGCCTAAATATTTCTCTCAAATTGTTTATCCGCTCCACCTTCTCCCGTCTCTTCCCTTGGCCTGCCTGACGTCCGAGTGGAGCCTGGAGCTAATTGGGCTGAGTTGGCTAATTAGAAGGGCGAGGAGAGGAAGGATTGGGCGGAGAGGTGCGGTGAGGCTGGGCTCATCCGCGCCTAGACTGTCAACTGGCGGGAGAGGCAGGGAGGCGGGAATAATAAGAGAGAGGCCTAATAAATCCGCTCACTTGTGAAAAGTGTTGTTTAGCTCTTGGAGAGATTTTCTCTTAACGAGCCGTTGTCTTCCCATTCTCCCTGCGGTTCATTATCTCTTTCCTCTCCACAATAGGACTTTTTCCGGACTGCTGCGGTGCGCTGGAGTAGGTGGAAGGAGACTGGGACTCGCTTCCCATCACTTTTTATCCCAATTCCGCCTGCCCCGCTCTCAAATGAGCAGGGAAATGAGCGGAGGCTTCCTTGGCCAAAAGGCCTATTTTGTTTGTAGCATCTTCCTTTTATGCCGTTTTGATGGGAGAGCCCAGGTCCCTGGTGGCCAGTCGGCCACTTTATAATAATAAGCAGATATGCTGAGAATGGGCTGAGTGGGAGTGGGCTGATAATAAGGTGCGATGGGGAAGCTAATAGGTTAAATGACTTTGTTTTAGGATGGAATGATGGACTCGGATGCGGACGGAGGAGCCATAAATCTCTCACAACGACCCTCGGCTGCAAACTCACCCAACGGAAGCCTGGACTACGATGAGAGTGACCAGGTTCGTAGTCTCAGCTTTTACTTCACTTTCTTCACCTCCTTCTTCTCCCGTTCTTCTCGAATGGGACTAATAAGCGGCGGCACAATCCAACTCGGCCTTCTTTAATTGAATAGGCTTAAGAGGAACGTATAGGGATCGAGCGCTCCAGAGAGCCGCTGTTGACTGAACATTGTGAATATTGCATCTAATTTGGGAAATATTGCTAAGATTGAACTTCAGTCATCTCCATTTTTGAAAAATACATCGTTTTGGACTCACAAGTTTTGCACGTAAAATATATTAGTTGCATAAAATAATCCTTCCTGTGATTTCTCCTAGAATTTGATACAATACTCCAAATGATGTGGTGATTATGTAGTCTGTAACTCCGATGGTCCAGGATTAAATCTAGGGGTGAACTCTTTACACGTTTCAGATGGGGTAATTAGCGTTGTTTCGTTATGGAAAGAATAGAATATCCTCCTGTGCCTGAGCTCTATAGAGATCAAACTTTCACCAGACGGCTCCCCAGAAGTGAAAGTGATATCTGGAGTCACACAGCACAGCAGTCGATTTTTTAAAGGAAAGGTTATGGATGAAGCACAAATAAAAAGTTCACCCGTTCTTAATTAATTAAATGTATTTTCAAAGCATTCTTATGTGTGGTCTAGCGTAGAATTCGATACAATTTCAAAATAGGCTATTGATGTTCGATCCAAATTAATTATGCAAATAGGTCCGGGTTGAAACGTATCCGGTCAAAACCAGCACAATAGGCAGGACTAGTGCATGAATGCAGTCTTAAGTTTGGCTAAGCTAGATTAACTTTTTCTACACGTTAAGGTGAATAGGGCTGATTCAGTTGTGGCGATCCAGTGGCAGTGTGAATAGTTGTCCAGGTTGATAGATGGGAAGTGAATGGGAAATTAGGATTGTGTCATTCTGAGAGGAAAAGAGGCTGGTACTGTGCCCGAGCCCTATAGTGACTCCTGTATATATGCACGTAGAAGGCCTCTTGTGCTGCATTGTGTGTTGTGGACTGCCTGGGTGAGATGTGAGCTGCTAAAGCGTAGTTAGACGTTTGAAGTGGTTGGAAGAGCAGAAGGTGGGTACGGGAGGCGGAGGTGATTATATCTCTTGAATGCCACTCATTCTTGTCTGTTGAGAAGCGGTTGATTGCCGTGTCACAAAAGTTTTTGTCTTTTCCCTTCCATTTAATGATATATATTGCGAGAGAGAGAGAGAGTGAGAGAGGACTAGGAAAAGAACATTTTCATATTTACCAAAAGTTATAATTAGAAATGAAGCCAATTTTTCATCTTTTGTTTTTAAAAGATCCCTTTCCTCTCTTTTAATTAATGTTAAGACAAATGGGGAATGGGGAGGAGGCCGGGGCCAGGTAGCACTACTGGAATTAACAACCAACTTGGCCTAATCCTCTCCCGCCTATTGCCCTGCCCTTTCTTCCCTCTCTCTCTCACTCTCTCCTGCCATTCCGCCTCTAACTGCTCTCTCAGATAACTCCAGGATTTGTCACTTTTTGTTCTGACACAAAAGAGATTCTCAATCCCAAGGATGACAAACCCTGAGCTCCTTTTCACTCTTTTCTTCTCACATCACACCCGCCAACCCAGCGGCTACTTCCTTTCTCCGCCTTACCTCCCTTCACTCATGTACAGCAACATCTAGCACAGGCCGCTTGTCCCATTTGGAACTCAAAATTATTCCCTGCTGGAAGGAACAGTCGGCCCTACATGTTGAGGGCCATCAAGTGTTTAGCTCAAGCCTTTTTAAAAATGCTTAAAGAAGAGACTAACCTAACCTAACTAGATTTAAAGCGGTTTAAAATAGAAATAGGCGGCTAGGCAATTAGGGAGAAAGTTGGTAAATAATTAATACCCAAGGAAAACATCAATAGAAAATGTTTGACTTTTTGGAAGAAGCTAACCTAACTAGAATGAATTATTTTCTGGGTATCTAACCTAACCTAACTATAATCACTGAAACTTGGCTTTCCATTGGTGATTTCTATTGCTTTATTTGACTAACTTTCTCAAGTGAAGGGGTGTTTACCGCTTGGGCCATTCGTTCTTATTTCAACCCTTACAATAATTTAAAAACATTTACGGACATTAAGCAAAATGAAAAGCAAACCTAATGTTTTTCGTTAACACGTGAACATAGAGACTAATGCCTGACGTTCCGAACATTACATTGACCTCAAACGTAATATCACATTTGGGAATGAGGAACCACAATTCTCATATTATGCAAATCCACCCAACCCAATGGAAAGATTACGAGAGATGCGTCAAGCGTTGTGTCTAGCTGTGGTTCGTAGTTCTAAATAACGCAACTCGCTGTGAGTAGCTCTGTACAATGAATGTGGACATGCCTCCGTGAGCGGCGAAGGATTTTAGATTTTGATAAGTTTGTTGGGTGGGACGGAGCGGGACTGTGGAATCAAATTGAGTCAAAAGGTCATTTTCTGTCATGTCTCCTTCCCCAACTCAAAGAATCATGTTGATTTGGAGAGAACACAAACTTTGGTTCTACTCAAAACTAGTTGTGAAAGGGTTGAAGAAAGTGGATTTACAAAAGTTTCCCTTCCTGATTATTGAGGGGAGAAGAGGCTGGGAGACTGGGCATTCCGCCGATATCCAAACTCTTAGTACATAGGAGCTAGGATATTCTCCGCTGCAGTTCCCGTAATTATACCATAGGCTCTACTCCCTGGCTAGTCTAAGGATTACAATTTACACCCGGAAGGGTATCATGGATGACCTTGGATGTCATTCTTTTAATTATTTAAAGCTATCCAGACTTTGCGGTATTTGAATATTTGACGCATAACTGAAATGTCATTATTTGGGGTAAATGTCCTTATGTTTTGAACAATATGAAAACCTTTATATGAATTTCTGATCTTTTCTTTGCAAAAGCATATTGTCTACATCAGTGGAATCATTGGAACATTACAAAATTTAAACTCTGGACCATAGCGTAATTTAATACGGATCTTTACAACTAGAGCACATTCGCAGATAGCGTTATGCCGTAGGCAGGTTTTACTCACTGATTCACCTTTTAATTCAGGTTAGTCGATTTTGGTAAGGCCTGTCCAAAAGGTCTACGCTAAGAAAACCTGAGTTGGGATCAGTGATTTGTGAGTAGCATATAACCCAAGCTTACTAAAATGAAAGAGGAATGAAGAACCGGACAAGTGAATTGGATATAAAATTGGACGGTATTCAATTTTGGCATTTGAATTCCCCATTTTTGCTATTGTAGCACATTGACTATGTATATGCAAAAACTCGCATATGGATATTTTGTGAGCCTAACTCCAGCGTTGGTAATTAGAGAGCGGAATAATGGAAGCGGGTGAAATAGTGAAAAGTGAAGGGGAGACGAGGGTAGCGTGAGCGTGTGGTTGGGTGGGAGCTGGGTTGGCTGTTGGGCCTGTTTGTATCCAATTTAGTTGGTGTTGAGGGAAGCGGAGAGTCTGATGTCATCCTCTGGCTCCTTTCAATTGAATTTTGAACCCAAAGCCTTGTTTAGATTGCATACTGTTTAGTTTGGAAAGAAAACAGTCCTTGTTTATTTTTGGGTTGAAATAGCAAGTAGAGGATGGGAGGCTTTCTCCAATCTTCTCTTGTTTGGCTTTCGTAAACAAACGGTGGGATGGATGGGGAGCCTCCGCTCGCCACCATTATTATCCTCTCCTCAGCTCGGCCTTCCCTTCTGGCCTGCACTGCTCCAGCTAGACAAGGGCCTGCTGAGGCAGATAGGCTAATGGAGGGCGGAATGACAGTCCCTGGTCCGTCCAGGATTAGCTCCGATTGTTATTGTTTCCCATTTGTTGTTGTTTGGTGGATGGATGGAGAGAGAGGGGTAAGGGTTGAGATGATGTGTTGTCATAGAGGCCCAGCTGTTTGTTGAGCAACTGATCGATACAGCCACACAGGATATTACTCCAGCCATCCACCCCAATACGCTTCCCAGACTTACACAATGACGACGACTTTCCTACTTTGTTTATATTACTCAAATAGAACAAACAAGCCTGTAATTGTGAAGGGGAGCCAGGGAGACGGAGAGCAGCCAGGGCGAACATCGGGAAGTTTACAGACCCATTGTCATCCTGTCTTAGGCTGCGGTCGAAGAGGTCAGGGGCTTCGTGGCTGTCCGGTTAGGAGAACATGTAAATGCAGCATGGAAATTGACAAATGTCTGCGATCGTCTCCAGTCAATTGTGCTCCGTTTGTTGGGCTGCTTCCGTTTTGACACATGCTAAAAGTCCATAAGTGTGTATCTGACAGTATTGCAATTCTGAGTTGGACATTTTACATAATGGACAATGGAGTCTAGCTTAGAAGCCTTTTCATAACATAATGTGCCATATTGCAATGGTAATTTATTCCCATTGATTGACATTTTGTCGCTCATATAAATACGGATGCTTAAAATTGTTTGGTTATTTATGACTTGATAGATATTTGTGAAATGTTTACTACGAAATCGTAGTAGACAGGTTTAGGTTAGTTCGTTCGATGAACGAACCATCGATTAAAAAAAGGCCAGGGCGAACTGGACGCCGAGTTGGATTATTTCTCTTGTAAATCCATGCAAATTGAAGACTCCAGGATTGTACAACGTCTTCCTATTGGTTTTTTACGATTTGTATCCGATCTGTGCTGTGCCCATAGCCAAGTTGCATGATTTAATTGAGGTTAGGTTAGGTCAGGTCATGATCAGTAGCTTAGTGGAAGAGCTCTCTAGAAGGGCGTAGTACACGCGAGCGGTTGTGCTCTGGGTGTCAGGAGACGGCCTGAAGGATGGGATGGGAAGAGGGCCTGAGCGTTTATGGAGTGGATGAGGGTGGGAAGGAGATTGTGAGAATTGATGAATAATTTTGGGTCCGCATCGCGTTTCGATAAGGGAGCCTGAGCTTGTACTTTTTCTAATGACCTGTCGAGACAGAGAACTAAAAATATTGGCGTCATTAAGGAGGAGAAAGTTTGGTAAGAAAAATGTGAAGTCAACAGAAAGGGTTTGGGGCCCGTGTGGTGGAAGGAGGACATAATTAGAAGGAGATCCAATAAAAATGCATACACATCACAACCTTCCTTGACTACTCAATAATTATCGGAATTAATATGCGACACGGCTTTCTCTCTTCCGTCATTCATTACGTGTGCCTCTGTCTCTGCCGCCAAGGAGCTGGCTCGAGCTCCAAGGAGGTTCCAGGTAGTGACTTGGGCCTTCCGCCACGCCAAGCAGCAGTCAGCCCAGCCCAGCTGAAGGCAGGAGGGAAAGGCGTGTGGAGCAGGCAGGAGGCTCGAAGGAGCAGAGTGGAAGAACGGCATAATTTTCTTACTTTTTTCCCTTTCTCTCCTTTTCTTCTCCCAAAAAGTTAGTGAAGAAGTTTACCACAAGAATTTATTATTCGTACAAAAATTATCATGCCGTGAAACCCAATGCACATTCCCATTCCTTAAAATGAAAAATTTAATTTTTCACGGACTAAAACAGTCGTTCATTTCTGCCCCACTCACTCCTGCCTTCTGAGCCCAGAAGCCTTTCGCCTGAGCAATCATGCAGACGCACGGAGCGGAGACTTTCTATCTCCTCCGTCTCACAAGGAACCCAGATCCAGAGATGCAGATAGGCTCAGGCCGCTCGTCTTCTCCGCCGCAACAACGGACTTATCCATCCACCTTCTCCGTCTGTCTGTCACGCTGTAGGGAAAGCACGACGTATGTGCAGATATATGCAGCTGTAGCTGGTCACTTTTTCATTATGTCACTGGCAAGTAGAGCCATTTGTTCTGTGCAGCGGCAGGTTGCAGGCGATCGCCAAATGGCCAAATCCTATTGTCCTTAGGTTTACATTCAAACTAGGTTCAATTTGGCGTATCACGTGTCTATGCGATTTAGCCATGTACCAAGTACCTAGGTAGCAAACTATTTATGTGCACGTTGTACTTAAAGCTTGTCTATTGTTTATTCGGTTTGTATCTTGAGATTTTCAAGGACATTACAAATTAGAATAGTAGCATCGCGTCATGTATCCTGTAGGAAAAGTATTGAAATTCTTGCTCGTGCGCTTCCGTGTTAGACCTCTTTTACGAATTGAGCATATTTATGCTGATGCTGGACTTTTAAATGTAGCCTCACACATACACATATGTACAAGTATTTGATAAAAGGACTTGGCGAAAGATGACATGTAAGGGAAATAGCATTATTGGGTCTTGTGATTAGGAGAAATAAAATACGCTGTTTCCCAGCAGTACCAGTTTCTTTATTGTATTTAAGGATTTAAAAAGAAATGCAAATTTTCCCAAGAGGAAACCGGAATGAATTGATGAGCGGGACTGGTGGTGGTGAGCTGCCGGGTGGAGAGAGTATTTTTTCCAGATGAGAAGCCCTGCGTTCCTGCTACCTGCTCCACCTTCCCCTCGCTCTCCGCTCGTCCCTTGTCAATCACACTCCGACCGCTTACTTGGGATTCCGAGCCCCACTCCCTGCCTCTCAATCAGACACTTTATGCCAATAGTGAGATTCTGTGAATGAGGACTTCATCCGGGTGTCATCACAATTCAGAATCATTCTTCCCAATTCCGTATGCTCCACATCTCCAGAGCCTCTTCCTCCAGCGCCTTCCCGCCTCTTCCATTATCACCCATTCAAATTACGCGGCTGAAAGAGAGAAAACTTTTCTTGCTCCGCTCTCGCTTCCCAAATTCTCAAATCCCTATTTACTCTTCACAGCCTTGATTGCTCCACCCGCCTCCATATTTTCCCTCAGACCGAGCGTGCAATTAAGTGTGGCATTGTTTACCTACGTGAGGCCACATCTGAGCTCAAACTCAAGCACACCGCTGCGCTGACCTCTCAACCAGGCATCGGGCTGGTCCTGGACGGAGCGTGAGGCCGAGTACGGATCTCATGAGAAAGGACGGGATCGATTGGGCTGAGGCGATTCATTCAGCCAACGAGCCAATTAGCGGGATTGCAAATAATTTTCATCACATTGTTTGCTTGAAAAATGATACAAGGGGTAATAAGCCATTTCCCTGCATATGCTTCCCCCCTCAGCTCCATTTAAGCCTCTGTGTACATTGAGCTCTGGTCGTGTCGGTAAACGTATTATTAGCAATAATAATAATAGTTCCAACTACAGGAGTCTCCATGTCGGAGCCAACCCAGGCAATTAATTAACACGATAGCTAGCCAGGCAGCTCGTAGGCCGCTCGTCCGTGCGAAGGTGCACCGTAATGGGAAACGTCAAAATTAGTCTTTACTTCTTTGGTCACATCCCAGAAAATCACATTAGGCTCGAGTCAGTGGCGGGCTGGCTGGCTGACTGGCTTCAGCACGCCTCTACACGCCTCAGTGCATCACAAGCAGGCTGGAACAATAGTGTACTGGCTGTAATTAGTAGCGCTCTCCTTCTCGGCCACCTTTGTATCCTGGCATTCAAATCCAGAAATTGACCTAATCCCGGGGTCCCAATCCTTTCAACATTGATTCTTACAGCAAAATATGCAGCAAACATTTCTTAAATTATAAAAAGTACCGAGCACAATCTTTTATTACTTTTTACCATTCAAACCATGCAGAAAATCTGTACTACCTTGAAAGTGAAAATTTAAATTATGCTTAATACGGAGAAGAAAAAGGCCGGGATTCTGAAATCCCGAGAAAGGTAGCCACAGTAATTAGCATGTTGTTGAGGGAGTGTGGAGGCCACTCCGGCCCTTACCACATCCCTTCTATTAGTTGACACGAAGGCGGCCGGTCTAACTAGTTGGCAAACAGAGAGCGTACCTGTCCAGAGCGGCCGATCTAATTGCCTCCACCTATTCGAGTGAGAAGTGAACCACACGTTAGGGGTTTTGTGGAATGGGAGAAAGGATTTGGACTGGATTTCCTCCGCCTCGGTGACAGTCCATGAAACAAGTTGAAAAACAACCGTTGTCTTCATTCATCAGGCTTTTTTTTCCCTTATCTGGCGTGCGGAGAAGGGAAAATGAGAGGAGGAGAAAGTGCTTTTCTTGGCTTAGCCCTTGGCTTGATAATTTGGTCGTTACTGGGATTTAGGAGAGCCCGCTCGGCTGTTGTGCTATGGGCTCGCTGGCTCCTGTATCTATTTGGTGTTGGCCCGAGTTGTGGGCCCAGAGAACGACCCGCCCTTTGTCTGTTCATATCCCACTCATCGACACTTTCCCTCTCCGACTCCGCTCAAGTGGTCCAGCGAGAAATGCTTGTCCAGATAAACTCCCGCGTGTCCAGATTAATGAAGAATGTCTCAGAGCCCTTTTTTGTCTCCCTCAATGAGCATGCAGACAGTAATGGGCATTAATCAAATGAGACGTGGGAGCCCGTATCAGGCAGCCTCTAAGGCTCCTGCCCAATTCACCGAATCCCACCCTCAATCTCCGTTTTGAAGAAAATCACTATGGAGAATCCCTCAAATTACACACTGTCCAGTGCAGTGGTCGGCCTTAAATTAATTTTATCGCAAGTTGAATAATTAACTCAATGCAGTTGATAAATATAATGTTATTTTAATCCGCGGTGTGTATATTTTAATTCCTTGTTTACTAATGTTGAATAATTTAAATATTTTACTGAATTGGAATTTGGAAGCATATTATAACTGTATTGTCTAATACAATTTAAGTAATTACTCGTGGCTGAGTTGCTGATTAACCTTTGCTTTAAACTCATGTTCTGCTGTCTCTTGAAATTGGGCACTGCTGGGTTTCTGCATAATGGGTTTGTGCAGAAGGGCATGGCTGGCTGTTGGGTTATCGGAGTGGGATCAGAAGGGGAGGAGGGCTGGCGGTGCCGCCTCTACCTGGTACCCACATCAGAAACTTCTCACCTCTGAATTACAGGAGCTCTAATCGAGCCACTTTGAGGTAATGTGAGCTCCGACTCGGCTGGCTGAGACGGGGAATAAGTTTGAGAAAGTTGAGCGGAGGAAGTGTTGGTTGACTCTTGATGGATTCGGCTACTAATGACAGGCCTGGTATAATGATTCTTTCTCAAATGACACAAGTGGGAGACTCCGCCACACTTTAGATAATTTCTTAAGAATTCCGCTTTCGGAGGATCCAATAAAATAATTTACTACTCCGTCCCATCTTCCCCCGTTAGCTGGGCTGGAGCGTGGCTGCTGCTGGAGCGGCTTGTCTCTCCTCCTGCCAGAGCCTTGAGCAGGCATTATGACTCTTCCGCTCTTTATGATCTCCCATTTTCTCTCAAACCTGGTCAGAAAGGAATTCACAAATTGTTGGCGTCGATTTCTTGGGAGTTCCGCTCCCCTTCCCATTGGAAACGGAGTGTGGAAGCGGCGGAGGACAGGAGGGGAGAGCGGCGTATATTGGACCCAGGAAAATCGTCCACTTTTACTTAAATGCTGAGTCTGCATGGACCTAGCCAAATGTTCGGAATCTAATGGTCTCTGTCCTCTAAAATTGTTTTGCACAAAGACTTTTTAGACTTGGAATCTTCCCCAAAAAAGCCATTAAAAACTGCTGTCCACTGCCAAGACTTTCCAAAATATAACATGCATGCATTTTCACATCTGTCGCACTCGTCCATTTTTTCGGACAGCCGGCGTGTGAATGAAATTGCATCACTTTTTACAACGTCCATTTCCCATGATTTACTTGATTTCCTCGAGAGGATGCTAATTCTCTTATCAAGTCCGCCTGACCTCCGCTCTCTCCCTCTGCCCACCGGCTCCCAGCCCTCATTCCCGCCAATGGACCATAACTTAGCCTCTCCCCATCACTTGGCTCCATCAGAGTCCAGCAGGGGCTTATGTGAGAACACTCCTTGACTCAATTTCCACTCCCATTGTCACGCTCTGTGGCTGTAACTGAATTATTTTAAGCTTGGAAGAACGCGCTGATTCCGTGTACGTCCCTACTAGAAACTCGCGCTAGGTGTAGCGCAGTTCAAAACGTATCATGTGTTTCCCTGCCTAAATGCTATAGCACGTGCTTGTTACACTCGACCTTAAACATCTGAAATAACTCCATTAAGTAATTGAAAGCACAAGAACATGGAGGTGTATAAACGAGTATAAAAATTAGCCAAGAATCGTTTGAATTACAATTTATTTGGAGATATGGATCTGCTGTTGAGCGACCGGAGGCAGGTATTGTCCTTGGTCTTCTGGAAGAGGTAAATGCTAATAAATAGGAAGGAGCTGAGAGTTGTGGACTGTGGAGCGAGGCAGAGGACGGTTAGCCTATCTGGTCCTGGTCCATAAATCTTGTGTCGACTGTCCGTCGAGATAGCACCTTTGGCCAAATGGGGGAAGGGACACATATTTGGATTATGCATCCAGCAGGAGGCCGGGGAAGGAGGAACAGAGGACAGGGAGATGAAATGGAAGCTGGTGATGAAAAAGAGGTTTCTGATTCAAAGATTATTGCCAGTGGTGCAGGGGCCCAGCGTGTTGAGACTCAAGAGAAAAATGGAGAGATGCGTATCGAGGAAATTGCCTTTATTTCACCGCATCACTCCCAAACTCTTATTTCTACCACTCGGCCGCTCCGCTTTCCCCAAAACATTATTACACTAAGAATATTCATCCGCCTTTCTGCCCAGTCAAGAAATCACTCCTGTACAGGGCTGGTCACTGCTCAGTCGGCCTCATGTCACCAATTGGGCCTACAACGTAAACATACATGGAGAAAACTCGCTGTTTGTCTTTTTGGAAGCACATAACCTAACCTAACATTAATTAGGCAATTTCTGCTGAGAGCTTTTTAGGAAGCCCAAACTAACATAACTCAAAAAGATTAAACTTGCTTTTCCACGGGTGTTTACCAACTACCTCAATCAATACTCACTGTCAATGTTTATGGGATCCTCGGTAAACACCCATGCAGAAAGTTGGACGCCCGAGTATAGGACGTGGTAAATATTCATCGTTTCATTGATTCTGCTTAGGTAGATTAGTTTAAGAGTTGGGTTCTATTGGTAATATTTACCATCGAAAACTCACGAACTTTCTCCATTTGTTTTTCATAAAAAGCTAAATAACTTTCACCATTGGTGTTTACCATTGAAAATTTACCGACTTTCTCCGTGGATTTTGTAATTATAGAAAACTAACGCGCCTGATTCGTGTGTGTTTACCACTGAATGCTTAACAACTTTCTCCATGGGTGTTTAGCGCTGTCTCCAGTTTTTTGCATAAACTCGATTTCTTTGGTTCAACCGTTAGTAATATGAGCAATAATGAGCTATTGGATCTTGCAGCCGTTTCAGGTTCTTCCGTTTTGTCTATTTTCGGCTCACCCTGTACTGCTCATTTTGTTAAATTAGAGAGAATGAAGGGCAGTTGTGCTTCTTGAGTCCAATTTGAGCTGGCCCATGTCCTGAGCGGGAATATAATTAGTTGGAGGTTGAAGATCTAAGTGGTTTTTCGTTTTGTTCCTGGGTCTGAATGCTGAATGGTGAGTGAAAGTGAAAGAGGCTGGGGGGAGGCTGAGTTTTGAATAAAGGGAGAAAAAAGCGAATCCCATTTCCCTGATTATTGAGTCCTTTTAACATGAACTAAATGAGTCTTCCTGCAACTTTTATTTGAATTGCACTCATGGGATCGTTTCCGCTGCCTCTTTCTCTCCTTATCTCATCCATGAAATCTCCTTGTAGTCCCCTCGAATTAACTTGATAAGGACTTTTCTAAATTTGCAATCCCAACCTTTCTCAGCATATGTCATCTCACAAAAGTTGGCCTCCAAGACGACAACCACAAAGCATAACAGGGCATTCGCACCCATTACGCTCTCCGCCTCCTTCAGGCACTCCAAGTCTCGCTCCATATCAGACTCCCTCAGCCTCAGACGTCAATCGAGCTCCGTCAAATCAACCCCGGTATTTACCTTATCTCAAAGTTATACATATGTGGCTACATTCCATAGAACAGACATTGGCACAAGTGCGACATTGTAATCGCGGCGTGATGTGTGTGTCGCCGTTTTGAAGGTATTATGTATGATGGTCTAGCTCTTTTAACTGTCGTAGCTGTGTCACTATTGTATTGTAATGGTGTCGCCGTTATAATATATCGCTCTTAGATGATGTCGTTCTTATGATTGTCGCCCTTATAATGCAGTCGCTTTTTTGGTGTCGATCTTGAGGTGAAAGCGTTGGAAACATATTGCGTTAGGTTAGGCGAAGTCGGCAAAGCTTGGTAAATAGGCTGGATTCAATGTTGTTGAATTGACGTAGGACGGTGTGGGAGACGTTGTTGTTGCTCACCTGGTCCTGAGCAGGAGTGCGGACGAGTGTTGGAAAGTTAGATCATGTTTATGGCCCCGCCATGTCAGCCTTATCTCTGATGAGCTGGCCGAATCTCTTTGGAGCCGGGAGCTCGGGGTAATTATGCACGCCTCACTGGCCTCCGACCTCTCTCTCTGTTCACACTTGAGCCTGAGAAGGTCCTGAGCCAGTCCTTGGGCCGCTGTCCGCGTCCTATCAATGCTTTCCACCTAATTTCTCCATGCGGCCGATTACTGTTTGTTCCAAGTCGGTCCGCTCCTTTGTCTTCTGAAGTGCGGAATTGAGTCATGAATGGGAATATGAACTTATCATTGTTGTGCGTGATTTGTGAGGAGCAGTGAAGGGCGGAATCCATTAGTTGCTTGACTGAGGAGCGGCTTGGAGGGAAGCGTGAATGATTTGGTTCTGGAGGAAGCTCATAATTCGATGTCCATGTCCGTCCATCGTTTCCTTGGCGGAGAGTGTAAAAGTTTTGGGAGAAAAGTAAACGCCTGCCAGCCGGCCGAGCATAGGCATTGTTTGAATTATTGCAAGGAATGCTTTTGAAAGGGCGCATTTGGTGGGGCCGAGAGAAAATAAAAAAGAACAATCGTCCGCCATAAGCCCAATATATCCAATAGATCCGATATATCCTCCCAGCCTCCGCCAGATCCCAATCCAGAGAGTAGCCTCCGCTATATCTCAAGCCGTGCCGAGCCTTGCCTTGAGAAACACTTTCTTCGGATGGGCTCAGCCCAAATACTCGGCCTCTAAATTGTGTTCTTCCATCTATTTCCTCATCAGTCACTCTAATGCAAGCGTATTTTAAATGTATTTCTCCAGCCTGGGTGCTGGAGCGTGGGGTGAGTACAGAGTCCGGGCTGCGGCCGTAATGGAGCGCAAGTCGGACGGAGGGTGAGTCCTTTTCGTCCCATTGCCTGCCGATGGATACTCTAAATTTTAACTTTGGCTATTTCTTGAGACTGGACCTGAGCCTCGAGTCGTCCTGTAATATATTTTCCATTGGGAGAGAAAAAGTGTGAAGTATAGTTCGTCGCAAAGGGAAGAACGTGGAGAGTCGTAAATCAGCCCGCCCGTATATATGTGTATTATTGCCATTTAGAAAGAGATGGATACTCTTGACGACCGGAATGGCGTTCGGATTCAATATGCCCTCGTAAAAATGGACTTGGCCATCCCAAATTCAAGAGTCATCCACATTAACCAAAATGGAGTGTACTACATTACGCTGCCCACCTTTTAAGCCTCTTATACAATAAGTGACCATTTGAGTTGGAAAAACACACTCACTCAGATTTATATGGAGCCGCTTAGGTCGAATTAGGCCGAATTACGCTCCTTCCGCTGCTCCTTCTACATACTTACTTCCCAGTCCCAGCTCCGCATTTCAAATTCAAGAAGGTAGGCTGTCCGCCAGCCCAGCCTCTCCCTTCCCAACCCGCCCAAAACTTACTAAATAAGAAACTGGAAAATTATGCATGTATGTATCTTGGCAAACTTTTCCTTTCATGGAGACCGGCCCTCTTTCAAATTATTTATTTATTCTTCTCAAAAACTACGCATCTTCATCTTTCACGGGCTCACATGTCTCGGGCTCATGCCTGGATCCAAGGGAGGCTCACAGCAAGTGGACCAGTCGCTTGACATTGGCGAGAAGATTTTTTGCGAATTCTTAATGTCCCATTCAATGATCAGTTCCGTTGGTGGTTGTGGGAATTGCATCTGTCATGTGTTAACCTATTTGTCACATTGCCAAGCCTTATGTTGCGTGAATTCATATGTGACTGACAAGCAGGATTCCTTAATTTGTCTCCACTTGCCCATTACAATCAGCTATTGGAAATGTGGCAAGTACGCTTGAACAGGAAATAGTTAACACATGCTTGACACATTAAGATTCTGACACCCACTGAACTGACCATTGAATGTGAGATCAGCAGAAGCCACTGTCCCGTTCGCTGTGAGCACCACTGTTAGCTTAGGTGTCTGTCTTTGGAGAAGGAAGCCCGAAAGCTGGCTAATGAGTTTGGATAATGGTCCTGAATGGGATTGATGAGTGAGCGAGATGTGAGCGGCGTGAGGATGAGGAATCTGAGCTGAGTCCCAAATACAAATTTTTCCTGACACTTTTATTGTTCTTTGCAGTGACATTTAGGTCGTATCGTTAACTCCCTGGGCTATTAGAGCTATTACTTGGAGATTCGGGGGGACGCATGAAGATTAGAGCCGAGTCATAACGTAGTGAGTGATGGGGTTGGGAAATCCACGTACTGGATTCCTCTCGATCCCGTCTGAGCTCTGGCAAGTGCTTCTGCTCGGGCTTAGGCCGCTGGTGCTGGCCCCGGCCTGACGGGCGGGATAATGAGCGGGTCTTAGAGACGGCGGCTCGTCCCGGGTGAGCTATGAGGCGTGAGATATGTTACCTGGGAGTGACCTGGGAGCTGTGTCGGAAGTTCTGGCCGAGGAGGAGACGGGCGGGTAATGGTTGTTTTGGATGCCAAAGTTTGGTTGTCACAAGGCTCATAACCATCCGAATGATACAGTATATGAGGACATTATCTGGGAAGTAGTTGTTTGTCTCTTTTATGACGGGGCCGGAGACGTGGTGGAAGTATTGGTTCCCAAATTTACAATTGCCGCTTTTATTGAGCTATATAAGTTTGAGAGTTTGGGGCTGAGCGGAGTCAAGTGAATTTGTGTGGAAGGGCGGCGGGTGAGAGCAGGGCTCAGATCCGCTGGGAAGGTGTTGGAGATATCATTGTTTAGTAGGTGGCAGGAATGATGAGGCGCCTTTATTGTGCGGCATAAATGCAGGTCTCGTTTTTATAACAATGTCTCATAGTGCTCGGAGTGGCTGAGTGTGGGCAGGGAGGGCGGAATGGGCCATCCCGACCAAATATTTACTCGGTGTCTCCTCTTTGCATGGAGTTGTGGAGATGCTGCAATGAATGATAAGACGTTAAAATGCATTACTATGATGTCATCTGAAATAAAAGCCATACACAGCGGAGCATTATGTGAAAAATATGGAAATAATATTGCTGCCGGCAAGCAAAACATCGTCGTGCATATGAAATATGTGATAAGGGATCTTCCTGTGAAAGGGATGAAACGGGGAAAAGCGAGTTTTTAAGTTGGCCCTCGCGTGCCCCGCTGAATACCAATGCTCAGAATGAGGCTCGGCACACACACCGCTCCCGTCCCTCCTGCCTTCCCTTCCGAATTAACGACGAAAACAAAGCGACCGACCACACTTGGTCTTTACGGCCGTCTTCCAGCTCGCTCCTGCTTCCTACATCACTCTCCCCGTCCCACCAAGGACCACATTACCAACTTTCACCACTTCCCTCCCAAATTATCATCAGCCTCCGCATCCATCTCACCTTTCTCTTCGCATTAGCCTCGCTTCCCACCCACAACAACCGCCCCCAGGCCACACACGGCCCACCTCAAACGCCCGTCCACTCCTCCACGTCTCAACCACACCGGCCCATAACTCACACCTTCTTTATACGCTCTTCCCCCGCATAATATGGCCTAAACACAGAAATTGTTAGTAAACACTCATGGAGATAATAGTTGATAAACAACAATTTACAGTAGTAAACTCAAAGAAAGTGCAACATCTATGGAGAAAGCTGGAGAAAGTTGGTAGACGCCCTTGGGGTTTTGGAAGAACCTAACCTAACTAGAATTAACGTGGTGGAAATAAGGAGCAGGACATGCGTGGTAAACATTCGTGGAGAAAGTGGATACACAGCTGTATGGTACACGTACCTGGAGAAAGTTGGAGAAAGTCAATGAAAAACCCTGGATTTTTGGAAGACCCTTCCTAACTAAAACTAAAGTAGTATAATATACAAATAGGACCGGGGCCTACGCGGTAAACAGCCACGGAGAAAGTTGCTAAAGCCCATGGCACACACACGTAGTAAACTCAATATTTGGCTTTTTGGAAGATCCTAACCCAACCTATTTAACTAGAATCAAAGTGATTTCTACTGACAGCTTTTCCCAAACTCTAACCCAACTAGAATCAATCAAATTTGAATAATGGATAAAATAACTGTCGATTACACCCCGACATATGGTTAAAAATACAATTGAATACTTTCCCCAAGTTGTCCTTGATTAAATTCCCGTTGGGCTCAGAGCAGAACCTAATCTTTCTCTCTGCATTATTCTCCTCCCACGAAAACCAAACGCCCCCATTACACGTATGTACTTACTCAGAAAAAGTTTAAATTCCGGGCTAGCGTCAGTCGCCCCGCCTCGGCCTGCCTCTTTCCACGACAGAAGTCGTCAATCATACGCTCCATAACACCGTGCCTTACTTTCTCCACTAGCAGCAACCACTTTTTTTCCCGAAACGCAAGCCTCTTCATGTAATACGTGTTGGTACTTAATTAAGACAACAAATTGCAAATTCACTGGATTTGAATCTTCTATGTAATTATTTTGAACTATGTATAGAAACATTTTATTTAGATTTTATTATAAGCTCATTTGCTTTTTTGCATAGCGTCCGACGAATTTATTTTAACCATTCTCAAATTATCAAGTCGTCCCACCAGAAACGACAGCCAAATATCATATAACCCTGAAATACTTTAAAGTCCTGGCCAGCACCACTCGCCCCGCCCCTGCCTGCCTCCTACCACAACACAAGTCGTCAATCACGTCCCAAACACCCATTCTCATGGTCCCAAAAACAACCAAACAAGGGAATTCCCTCTCGAAACAGAATTCTATTATTCAGCTGCCACTTAATTGAGACTGAATTATTGACCATCTTCCAACCAAACAAGGCCACTGGCCGGTTCTCCCAATCCGATTAAATCCTTTCCCTAACTTCTCCTTGATTGACTTTCCCTGGGGCTGAGGGTGCACGGCACGTCAGTCAGGCCGGTCAGTCACTCTTGGGCCGACGTAATGACATTCCCCACTCAGCCCCACAATTAGGCCTGGAGTGAGACCTGACCCGCTAGGCCGCCCAGTTCGTGGGAGGCAGTAAGGCTCGTAGTCAGGAATCAAAATGTATTTATGCATAATTTATGAGGGCTGAGAGTACATGGCGGTGGGAGTGGGGCCGTGTGAGGACTGGAGTCGGGCAGAAGCGGGCGAGAGGGAGAAAGAGTGCTGAGCTAAGATTAAGAATGGGAATATTCGGCTGTTTTTCTTCCTCAAATCGATGTATGGCTCTCTCTCTGTATTCAAAAGAGTTTTGTGTAGAAAGTCTGATCTGCTGATTACAAATTTATTGTATCAACTGCTGGGAAGAAAAAAGTTTTGGCTGGGGGTTGTCACTTCTCAATTGAGCTCCTAGATCAAGCTTTCTTTACATTGTAATATATGGTTTCTTCCAGACGGTGTGCACAACTCACTCTCTGTTTACTGATAAGGAAAAAACTTTTATTCCCTTTCACATCAGCTCCTTTCTTCCTTCCCATGGTCATTCCCCATCATCATTTACACAAATAGGCACCCACATTTCAATGGGCCCCACTCTGCCCACGCCGTCCCAGCCCACCAGCCTCCCAAAGGCCCCAAAGGCCTCTAATCAGCCAGCTTGGGAATGTAGAATACAAATACTTATTGAAACCCATCCATTTTCTTCTTCCAGACTCCGCCACTTGTCCGCGTCCTGAAGCAGAAACAGAAGGAGCTCCAGAACGCCAAGATGCGGGACTTTGGGGGTGGAAAGGTGGAGGGTCATCTTCATGCGAGTAATGGACAGAATCGAACCCCTTCCCCGGCCATCAATGGGCCTAATCAGTGCTTACCTGGATCTCATCCCGCCGTACAGGGCGGGAATGCGGGAAACCCGCTCATGCTCGGCCCCAACATTCATCAGATGCAGCAACTCCTCCAGCAACAGCTCCTCACCCCCTTCATGCAGCTACAGCAGCAGGTAAGCACAAACATGCCAGTAAGTTCGTGCTAATTAATCTGACCTATGCTTCCAGTCTATTCAAATTCAAATCGAAATAATCTATGGTACTCAATTTTATGTTGCATGTGTAAATATTAAAATTGAACTCTAGGTTGAAATATTCAGGCTTTTACTAAGAAGAGACCTAACTGAATATAATTCAAGTAATTTTCAGGTTTTCGAAAAACTGAATTAAGTGAACTTAATAGAATCAAGTTAGCTTGTTTTTCAAAGGGGGATCAAGCAAACTTTTAGTTTAATTAAAGATTCTCCCCGCTAACAATAGAATTTTCCTAATAAAATATCAATTGTTCTGTTAGTCTGTATTCCGGATTGGTCTATGCTTGCCTGAACAAATAATAAATAAGTATTTGTTTCGTTCAGTTAGGCTAATTCGGATACACAACCCTTCATGGCTTCTGCTAAGGAGACACAGTAGGAGGGTTGTGTTTGTATGAAATCCTAATGTTTAGCTCTGAGGTTCTGGTAGATAAGAAGCTGGATTTGTGTCCTCTGCTCTTACTGTTCTCAGAGCCATGCCAGGAATGTTTATGCCAGTTTATTGCATGGCCTGTTTACACTTCCCAGCCCCATTCCTTCTTCCTTTTGGCTCGTCAAGAAAGGGAGTAAACAAAGGTTTTGTTTTTAATTTCTTGCAGAAGCATCTGCAGGAAATAGGACGGAAGCAGTTAGAGCAGGCAATTCAGAATTTACAGGAGCAGTTGCAGGTTGGTCCTTTTGTGCTCTTCAGAGATATTGGCAGAGACAGGCCGGTGGAGATAGGAGAAGTGGCTGAATGCGTGTTGTTTGGTAACTAGGTGAATTTGCTCCAGCAGTCCCATTTGATCCAGACGGGTGATAAGAAGAAATCCTCAGGTGCTTTGCAACAATTGGGAGCCCAGCAGCACCATCTCCAGCTACAGCTTCAGCTCACGCAGCGCCAGTACTTGATTCAGCAAGGACTCAACCTCCCGTCCATCGTCATGTCGGGAGGGAACGGAGGTGAGTCCTTGGTCGCTTCAGCCGCTAACGGGATTTAACAAAAAATTTTGATACTAAAAAGTCCCTTGCAAAAAAGTCCAATGCAAAAAAGTTCCATGTAAAAAAGTCCCATGCAAAAAAGCACTATGCAAAAAAAATTCTACGCAGTTCCCCCTATCAGTATGTCTGATTAAAATATTTTTGCAAACCTCAATAGAATAGCACTATGTTTAGCCTAGACTAGCCTAAAAAATACTCGTGCCTAACCACAATTTACAGTTCAACGTCAAATTACAAAACGGAAACTTTTGGAGAACTTATTTGCAAGGAATTTTTCTGAGCGAATTTCTCCGCTGCCCCCTGTACTATCGTCTGCAAGCAATGTACAGGCTACTTCGTGTCGACCGAGTTACACTAATTGAAATCAGGTTTAGTTCACGCTAGGTTTGTTGAAAACCAAATCAAATGAGTTAAATTATTCAAAGCATGTACAGACTGAAGAATTTTTGGTGGGATGCTCAGGGCTCTCAATTAACCTAACCGATATGGCTTAAATTAATGGAATAGGAGGACTCGGCTGACGAGAAGCACCCTGTGCATTGATCGACATTAGTTAGAATTTTCCCGTCAAGTGGACCAGCATGAGAAAACCAGTGACAACTTTTCCAACAAATCAGATACAGATGCCGATTTTTATGAGACGTTCACATTTATTTGATGAGTGGATTGAGTGAGAAAACGCTGTTCGCTCCTCACAGCCAGCCAGAGTCCCAACCGAGCATTGCAATTAACTTTTCAAATTAGAAACCATCACTTTTGCGGCCCACCTACCCCTTTCTCCGCACACAGGCCAAGGCGGAAACTCAATCTGCCTTTCATATTTCTCCGCCATCATCGACTTGTTAGATCTTTCCATTTCACTTTCTCCCATGCAAGACCCACTTCGGAGTTTTGGCTCAAAATAGCGGCGGAGGCTGTTGGCACGGAGCACGTGTGGGGCTCCTTGAAGGGCTGTTTGACTAACTGGTTGTTTTGCAGGAATGTCGGTGCCAGAGGAGCTGCACAGCCTGTGGAAGGAGGCACAGGAGGACCCGGTCGAGCTATCCCACCAGAACGGGTCGAGTCCCGCTCTGCAGGGACCAAACGGTAGGTCTTTTAGTCGTGGATTTGACTGCCTGCCGAGTGCCTTGTGTCAGACGGAGGTTCATACATTATTTCAGGACTCTTTGTAGGCATGCCAGGCCGACGGGAGAGTTTCAATGGAATGATTGGAGACAATGACAAAGGGGACTTCCTGGAGAAATCAATTAGCCAGCAACACTCATTGTACGGTCATGGAGGTGTCTGCAAATGGCCCGGCTGTGAATCCGTCTGCGAGGAGTTCTCGGCTTTCCTCAAGTAATGTCCCCATTTCCTCTCGTCTTAGACATATTGTTTGAGACCCAAAAAATATTCATCGAGAAAGGGATTTGGAGGGGTGTCATGTGCTGAATAATGCCCTGGTAATTCTTCTCAGAAAATTAGGGGCCGTAGGTATTATGTGTACTGGAATCAGATGGCGAGAGTGGCTGGCAGGGGAGAGGAAGGGCCTCTGACTCCCCAAAAGAATTGTTTTCATTCGTTTTGTGTTTCATGGGTGATTAGGAAAGGAGATTTTTCTCCACAAATGCTCCAGACGGCCTTAGTGAGTCAACGTGAGTTTGGGGAGAAAAAAAAAACTTTTCTAATTATTCTCTGATCAAAGTTTAATAGAATTTCCACCCGAGAAGTGATAAATATCCTCAATGCAATTCTGATTGACGGACCATTAAGCAGAGTCTATATACATGAGCGCCTTTTTCTATTTCGTAATTTACTCCTTCCGTTTCTTCACGCCAGACATATGAACATGGAGCATAAATTGGACGATCGGAGCACGGCGCAGTGCCGGGTTCAGATGCAAGTTGTGTCCCAGCTCGAGCTCCAATTAGCCAAGGAGAAGAACCGGCTCCAAGCCATGATGCAGCATCTCCATATGAGCAAGCAGCAGAGTATTATGCCAAATGCTTCCGAATCTCCCAAAGCCACCCCTTCAGTCCTCAACGACCACGTATGACTTCTCTTTTCCTACATAGTTCAGCGATGCAGAGGCTGAGCGGGATTAATAACCTTCTCATTCTTGGGATTCGCAGGGCCAAAACTGCGCTCCCATTCCAGTACCCCCCATGAACGGCGGGCCCATTCCCCCGGGCAACGGCCCTCTAAGTAAGTTAGCCCTAAATCATAATTTGTTGATGCCTGGCTTATCGCCTTCCGGATTGGTTTCCGCCAACCGCTCACCCGGAATTCTCCAAGCCACTCCTAATATGCGTCGCCGAATCAACGACAAAGCAGCTGTATCAGGGGGTAAGTGGCCCTTGGTTAAAAGTGTGAATGGAATGAGTGACTGTTGAATGGGGTCCAGCTCCGACCTTGCATTTAGCCTTTCCGCACAAGGGATTCTACGTCAATTGCTCCCTGTCAATCTATCTCAATGCCAATTGGTCACCTTACATTATACAGTTTGGTTATACTATCTGAATTACATTTCAGCGTTGCCTGTATTACTTTTATCAGTACGGTACAGCCAATGTAGCCAGTGAGTAATAGAACATAGAACGCTAACTTCGTCAAGAACGTAGAGAGGCCTTAGTTTCGGGAGAGATTTTAAAATTGGTCAAAATTGACGTATTGATATTTATATTTGGATTTAGTATTAATTCTCAGTCTTTCTGCTGTAAAAATACAATTTGAAGAAAAAATAAGCTAATTATGCTTTGTAAGAGACACACGTTTTTCAATTTCACTAGAATTGTTTTTTCTTAAGCATTTCGGGGTGTCTGGTCTCCTAAGCGCTACGCCCCTCCGACTTCGTTGTACGTATTCCGCAAGTTTTACATAGCTTTGCATATTACGTAACCTATTAATAGAATGAGATAATATAAGTGAACCGGACTATTTGACGGGGCGCAATTGACATGTGACACCCATAACGTGGATAACTGCTAGAGTGATAGGCCATAAAGGGGTTGAGTGTCCTGTGACCATAAGGGAGAGGTATCTGTTAAAGTGGGGGTGTTAAAGCTGAGGAATGGTTCCCAAATGGTCAGTGCGGTCTGGGAAGGAATTCGGAATGGGATGGATAATTAATGAAGGTTGTAACTCTAGGCCTGCGGCGACTGGGGGACAGATCAGTGTCCGCTCTGGACATCTCTGAAGGTAAAGCCTTTCCCAGCCTCCAGTGGATTATGGAGTAGTGGGCTTCTGTTCCTTCTCTTTGGGGTTGTTGTTGGTTGGGAATGGTAGAGGCTCTGGGTGGGATTATGTAGAGGGTGAAAGCGTGTCTGTAGTTGTGTGCTTGTTGTCTTCTCTTCCTCTTGTTATTGTTTTCACTCGAGCACTTTCTCCCTCTCTTCCCTCTACAGGCCTTCCCTATTTACTCGAGAGGGCTGGATTGGATGTGAGGCATGGTAAGAACTCAACTCTTACACTTTCTACCTTTAACCATTATGACGCTCAGTAGGCCAAGCCTTGTCCAGAGTCACTGCGGCTTTTCATACCCGAATTCAAGGCTTTTGCTCCAATTATTATAATACCGTACCAGGTACAAGAAAGGGTGGTATGGCATAAGGGTTCTGGGGTGGCGCTTTAGTCTCTGATATTGCTGAGAGATCATGGTTCTTTTGGAAGAAAACCTTAGAGTTTTGATATACCCGTTTAGAAAATATTTTGAAATGTGCTAAAAGTGTAGTTGGACGTGGTGGAAATCAAGTTACAATTCGACTGTTTTCTGATACAACCAATATTTTCTATCCCTCTCTCGGACGAATTTTTTAGATTTGAGCTTATTACTAACAGCGAATGACAAGGCCTTCTTAGCAAAACTTTCAGGTACTTTAGGAAACATTTACCTTAAAGTATTTACTAGCATACATCACATTGGGGATAGCGATCCGGGGATACCGGGTTTGTCTCAGTTTTAGAAATTCCAATTCCCAGGCTTCCCTAGTTTTTAGATTTTCTATCCCAAGATTCCCTCAAATGCTCGACTCCCAGGATTGCTTGGATTTTGCACTTAGATTCCCAGGATTGCGTAAATTTTGAATTTCGATTCTCATACTTGCGTAAGATTTTTAAGTTCGATTCTCAGAGTTATAGCATTTAAAATTCGATCGCCTGAATCGCGCAGATTTTGAAATTGTGTTCCCAGAATTGCGTAAATTTTGAAATTGGATTCCCAGGATTGTGCAGCATTTGAAATTCGATTCCCAGAATTACGTAGCTTTTGAACTTGGATTCCCAGTATTGCGTAGCATTTAAATTGGATTCCCAGAATTGCGAAGCATTTGAAATTGGGTTCCGGGGTGTTGGGCAGAGTGAGAAGTTGTGACTTGTAAAATGAGCATAATGGAGAGAGTGATTAAGCGGGATGTGTGCCTGGTGTCGTGTCAGCTCGTCCGCACCTTGCCTCCTGATTTGGGTTGCCTTGCCTTGAGCTGAGAGAGCGAGCGGCAGGAGCTGAGAGGGTTGTTATTTTGTTGGCTAAAAAGTTGGAAGAGAGCTGAGAGAGCGTTGTTGAGAAAATGCGGCCCAACATCTTGGGCTCCTATCAGTTGGTTGTTAATTACAAGTGATGTGTGGAAGTCCCTCAAAGTTTAATGACTTGTTCAAGATCTCCAACTCCTTGGCATCTCCCTTGTCATTAAGCTAAATGAGAGAAATTCGGAAGGGGAAGGCGGAGGGAAGTTTAAACAAATTAGAACAAATTTCAGGTATTAGGTTCCGTCCTCCCAAATGGCTCATGTAAGACGGGCCTCTCTGGGCTCCTAATGAAATTCCCTTTCATCAACACTCAGCCCTTCCCTTTCCCCAGCTTTTACGAGCATTGTTTCATGGTTTCATCATCTTCGGATCTCCATAATGATAGTCTGGACGCTCTCTCTCTCTCCTGCTCACTTCCCACTCCAGGTGTGACCATTCTGAGCCCGATTTGGAGAAAAGACTCTCTTTGCTGGCCGCCCATTTGGGCAAAGCGGCAGGAGGCATTAGAGCTGAGAAGTCAAGTCCCTGCCACATTCACTCCGGCTGCCACCGCCACCGTCAAGAAATCCTCGAGGGGAATCTTTGTTCCAAAAGAGCCTATTTACAACCCATTCTCTCCTCGCCGCTCGCTCCCAGCCCCTTATGCACCCAAATATGATCCCAGATCTCTAATGGAGAAATGTACGAACCATGAATGAAAATTCTTTAACGAGCTTCTCCAGAGGAATCTTAACCATAATGGCCTTGTAATAAATCCGTAAAAATGTTCGGGATTTCCTCAGTAATGGCAGGCTTTAAGTGAAGAGGTTCCAAATAATTTAGTTGAGACTCGATGCATAAAAATCTCTGATTATCTCTCCTCCTCCCTCCTACAATTACATACATTACGAACCAACAAATATTTGTACAGGAGAGAGCCCTCCAATCCAAACGCCCACTTTCTCCGCTTTCCTCCCAATTCTTCTCTTATCCCACATCTCCACTTACTCTACGCTGCTCCCTCGTCTACATACTTACTCACTACTTAATGCTAATACATTCATCTCAAAACTCAAATCTCTTTTTCCTCTTCACAGAGATACAGAATCATAGGGAGTTTTATAAGAATTGTGACCAAAGGCCGCCTTTTACGTAAGTACTCTCACATCCACTTAACAGAGCTCACAAGCACCATCGTCTAATTCATGATTATCCTTTCTATTCCATATCTACTCGGATCCAGCTATGCGTCACTTATTAGAGAAGTAAGTCCTATTATGCCGTTTCAAGATTTAAAGCCTACATGCTCCGCACTTCAAAATCCGAATTAAATACTGTAGTAATTTATACCGAAAGTTGGTTCAAGTTGGGACACGCGGTTTAGCGCCATGGACAAAGCTGTAAACACCCATGGTAAACACCTATAGTAAACACCTTTTGAGAAGCACGTCTCATTGGTTCTATTAGATTATGTTCTGCTTTTTATTAAGCTTTTGTTAGAAATTACAGTAATTTTAGTAAGTTTTACAAGGGTGTTTACTATGGTTGCCTTGTGTTTTCAACTTTCTCCAAGTGTTTATACCACCTTGTTCCCTATATATCCCAGATGTTTTGTCCGATTCCCGTTACACTATTGTCTTTCAAATTTATTAACAAACAATACCCGATTCAACTCGATTTTTTGCGTTTTCTTGATTTCGGTAAGTAGGTACGCCAAAGTATTGTATTATAAAATGTGACTGATTTTGCAGGCAATCATTGAGTCTCCAGACAAGCAGTTGACACTGAATGAGATTTATAACTGGTTCCAGAATACGTTTTGCTACTTTCGTCGTAATGCTGCCACGTGGAAGGTACAATATTTCTAATACTTTTGTAATAATAGGAGTCTCCTACATTATTATTCCGAGTTTTGAACTGAGTCTATGTCTAACTACCACAAGTATGGCTTACATACATGAGTGAAAATAGTATAACCTGAATAATTAATGCAGCAAAATTATTCTTCCTTTGAAGGTTATACTTTTCACTCCAAACTTCTGTGCGCTACATTTGGAATTTGAGCAGGTCGAGTTGCTTCATAGACTATAGAGGCCGTACAATTCCAAGCTGCTTCCCTCAATTATGATGCGAAGGATGTTAACCTTATTGTGCCAAAAGACGTTCTACGAAGAAGTTCCATGCCAAAAAGTTCACTGGAATAAGCAGGCTATTAAGCTATTATAATCCTTTCGATTCCTGACCTTTGCTGTTGGAAATTCTATCCAATTCCAATGTACCTATAGCTAAAACCTAAAACTTAGCGTTTAAGGTCCCAGCGCCAAGGATGAACTTTTGGAGGAAACTTTTTTGGGATGGAATTTTTGGGCCGCCTGCCTAAGTGGCTGGGCTAGGGTTAACTAGGCTGGCGTATATGTCTTATTGGTGGATCGGGTGAAGATGGGCTGAAGTGGGTTGGAAGTACGGTAAAGAAAGAAAGAGAAGCAGTGACGGGGCTGAGAGTGATATGTTAATCGAGAATATGAGTGTAGGTGATTATGATTGGTTGTGAGCGGGGTATGATGAAGTGAAAGCGGGGGTATTTGCTTTGCTTAGGCTGCTTCTTAAGATTAAGGGGAGTCTTAATGTTGACACTGTGAATATGTAAACATTCGACTGTTTACTCAAAAATGCATCCGAACCAATATATATGCAAAAATCTATGAATAATGGAGTGCTTTGTGATCCCAACAGCAAGTTTATCTGACTGTAAAGTTTTTGTTACGTCTTGCCGGGATTCGGAGGACCAAGAGTCGTTTTTAATATTTATCGAGATCTCCTTTGTTATTCTACTTCTCTTTCTCGCTTTCAATTCACTTCGCCTTTTTTCCACCCAGCCGGAGCGCCGCAGACAGGCAGGCAGGCAAATATGGAGCAGGAACCCAGCGAGGCTAATAATACATTTTCCAGTAACTTTCCACCAACTTGTGAAGCATCATTGCGTTATGGAGTGCTTCATAGTTGCATATCGCTCCACCTTCAGCCGCTCCACTCGCAGAGATACAGCTCTGCCCTGCAATCCAATCCCCACTACCCTGCCTTTTTGCCCACATTCCTCTTCCTTCCGCTACCCAGCCAGCTCAAAGGTGCATGAGGGCTAGTCGGCGGAGGTGCCAGGCCTAAATTAGTCCACAACTTCTGCTTACCCCACTTCCTCGTCCAGTCAGCTCCAGAGATCAATTTTGCAGGGGCTGAAGAGCGGGGCGCTGTTTGTGCAAGGAATTGAGCCAAATGGATATTAGACTTTAGTTTGGCACATTAGTAGTACGTGCTCCCTCCGCATGTGCTTGGGTTCTACAGCAATTGAGCACCCCAAATTGAGAACCGTTAATTGAGCACCGGCCATTGAGCACCTTCATCAAATCGTGCATGAGATCTACCCCATTATGGCATTTGACCTAACCTAACCTAACCTAACAGGCTTACCTAACCTAACCTACCGTAAGTTCGTAACTCCTAACATAACAAAATATTCACGTGTAGCCCTAATTACAAGGGTGGGCAATAGACAGCGCGTAATTAAATATTGCGCAATGGGCGGGGCTTAAATAAATATTGCGCAATAGACGGCGCCTAATTAATTAGTGCGCAATGGACGGGGCTTAATTACACGGTGCTCAATTGAGGTCAAACGATTTGCTTGCCTCTTGGGGTGCTGGGAAGAAACAGTGCGAGGTGTTTGGGAAGAAGCATGAGAGTTGTTGGCTGTGCTGGGAGTATTACTGTATGCTGTGTTCCGCTCACTTCGGTCCGCCCGCAGTGTGGCCAGACGCAGTAGGCCATGAGAAGAGACTCGCGCGGCTGAAGCTATTATTTCGTATTATTTATATTATTGGTGTTTCTTTGTTTTTGGTTTTTAGAACGCAGTGAGACATAAGTACGTAAGGAATACTCTATGTACACCATTGTACTAAATATGCATAGTGGGGACATGTAATGAGTGTACTATTATAATATGTTAGTTTATCACTCCACAAATGCTTTTTGAGAGTTGAGAACGTGAAGGGGGCTGTATGGACATGTGACGAATTAGAATTCCACAGGCGTCGACCGCAAAGAGCAACGGGGTAATTCCAGCAGAACTCCTGCTAATACTTTTCACACAGATACTTTTTCCTCTCTCTCTCTCTGTGTACTCTCTCTCTATAGCTCTCTTCGAATTTCATGTCCCATTTTTGCTTCGTCTTCTTTCGTCATTTTACACTTTTTTCTATTTCTACATCTTCTTCTCTCTTTTGATCTCTTTTCATCTCTTACACACTCTTCATGGGCGCTTCCTTAGTCTGTCCTACAATCGCTTCCCGCTTTCTCCATCTATCGACAGCTTGCTCTTCGTGCATTGCCCACACTCAGCTATGTCCCATTGGGTTGAGGTAAGGATCAATGCCCACACGGTAAAGACACATTGGAAAAAGTTTGTGGACACCTATGATACTTAGTTGAACAACACACATGCTAAACACCCATGGAGAAAGTTGATAAACTAAACACACAAGGTAACCGCCTATTGAAAAATCATTTATTTGCTGTTCGGTACAAGGCACAACCTAAAAAACCCAATAGAATCAAGCTAATTAGAACTAGCTAGAATCAATTAAACTTGTTTTCATGGGTGTTTTCCATGCGTGTTTATTAAACTTGCTCCACGGAGGGGTTTACAGTGGGTATGGGTATGTAACGAGTTTCTCCATAGGTGTTTAGCGTGTAGGCCCTAAATCCTTACGTCAATCCGGCATATTGTCATTATCTAATCAACTACGCTGCTTGTCAGGCTTAGTGCCATCCAAATTAATTCATAGGTTGGAGGCTGTATTTGAAAGGCTAATTGATTTTAATTTTATGGAGGTTGATTGGATAAACGATTACACAGAATCCTCAAAGTCTCTCATGACTGTATAACCTCTTATCTTTTCCTGCCTTTGGCCTCAATGCTCCGAGCATTGTTTTACTGTAACGGGCTCTCCGTGCAATGCAGGCAGCCTTTGATGAAACGGATTTGAGGTGGCTTCGGACTCGGTTTGAACATTGCTTGCTTGCTTTATCGTATGCTCACTTGGGCATAGCTTTTCTTCCGTACTACCTAATCCAAATTCTGAGAGTCAGTACCTTTGCAGGCCCTTGGTTTACGTCGAAACGGGTTTGGCCCACTTGGGCTCTTCTGTACTTACATATCTAAATAGTTAAGTGTATTTACTAAGCACTAATCACTAATCGACTCAATGAGAGCAGGTAACTTTGTTCACAAGTCCAATTCTCTTTCTTCTTGTCTTTCTTTCTATATTTCTTCCTTCTCGCGGTGTGTGTACACAGAATGCCATCAGAACTAAGTAAGTTTTACGAGTCCACTAGCCTATTTCTCTATTTAACATTCACTCTTGTACAATATCTCAATATCTCAATATCTGCTCAACTACTCAACAATTGTATAAATTACTTTTTCCCTCAAGTCTATCTCTACACAAATGCTTCGTGAGGTACTTTCCCTTCCTTTCACTATTTCAAATACAATTCCACACTACGGCCCCACACTTCACTTTGTGATACAGACCTTCTTACCCTCCAAACGCTTTCATTCTCAGCCCATCAATCCCCAAACAATATTTCTCTATAATTAGTTTGTTGACCTTAGGATGTTGTTGGACAAAACTTGGAAATTTTGCTAATATCACATCAGCTCTATCCAATAATTTCTAGAATAACACGCTGATATTAACTTAATTTTGATTCGGCTTTGCATTTGAATATTGCAAAAACTTTCTCCAAATGAACATTTTAGATTTTAACACTTACAAAGTCGGTATTTCCAGAATGATCCAGTATTTAATAATAATATTGAGTTTATAATGATCCAGTATTTGTCAATACAAAGAATACAGTAAACTTTCAACAAGCAATTATAAATTAGCTCTACGCATATTGAGATGTGCAGAACTTGAACCTGGTTTTAGTTTCGTAAAACTTGGGCCTAACTCCAAGCATTTAAGGATATTTGAATTCAAAAATGTAGGCCAGATTAAAGGCGTACGTATTCATCCGGGCTTGGGCTTGAATAAATGATAATTAAATACGTTTGGATTTGACAAACTTTAACCAACGCAGCCAGGCCGTATTCAGTGAACTTATAGCAGATCCTAAGGTCATCCAACTAATTATTGAAGTGATTTGGGAGTTCATAATCCCTGTTTCGGTCACAAAGTGGAGTTGTGATTGCTTTTCTAGAACTAGAAGGCCTGCTAACCCGTACCAGGAAATGTTGACCTTAGAATATAAAATACTGGTCATGGTGATAGGTACGAAGATGATTTTGGGAGCTATTGGTGCGTTGACGACCACGAATTCGTGAAAAGGAGACATCTCAGTCGTGGGAGGCCTCGAAAATATGACCCGTCACCTCAGTCTAACGCACTGTAAGCACTAATCTCTCCAAATTCCCTAAATTACGCTCTTCCTTCCTCAATTAGAGTTTCAACTGACCCAAAAGCCCAATTTTCGGCATCGCCGTCTGATCAAAGTTACGAAAAAGACCTTGTGACTGGCGGTTTTTCGTTCTAGCAAAGCGTTTTTTTTAAATAATCACAATAACTTAAAAATTTGGTACAAACCGCTATGCCGGAAAATTATATGTCCTGACACAAGATATTAAATAAATGAATATTAAATCCTGTGAACCAAAAACCACCCCGTATGAATAACTGAATTTTACTGCTGGAAATTCTGGACCGACGGGCTTAAACTGATAATGCGTACATGTTTCATTAGCCCTTGAAAATCATTCATTTGAATGTTATTTCAATCATTAACATTTCGATATACCCGGTCTCAGAGTTGCAGTACTTTTATTCCATCTGCAAATTCCTTAGTCCCTTCCTTTAATTGGGTGCTGCATTAAACCTTCCACTGATTACTTCTGCTACACTAAAATAATACAGAATTTAGGTTCTACGAAAATGTTCCATGGGAAAAGTTACCTAGCAAAGGCTCTCTCAAATAATTTTTTCAAACCTAACCCAACTTCTTTTAGAAATTCAATCTAAAACACAACATTTAACCTGAATAAATTGAACATTACCTGACCACGATTTACACTTATAGGCCTTTTGAGGCAGTTTCTCACGGGGAGCCTTTTCTAGGTATCTGTGTCTTCCGCTCGGGTTATTATAAATGAAATAGGAGTAGACTAAAGGGTCATCGTGAAATAACTAGCGATTTGACATAAGTTTGAGGAAGCCACTAAGGTTCCTAAACTTTGTGTGCAAACACTCATCTTCGCCATTCACCTCCAAAAGCTCTCTCAAAGTTTCCACATTCTTTTTGTATGGGAGCAGATATTTACGGATTTTCATAGGAATTACGCTATCACCTCTTCCAATGAGCCGTCGACGAAAATACTGAAAGGTTATTTTGCCGAACTGTATTTTCTTTATATCTTTTTCACTTTTTTAATCTTTTTTACCATCTCTTTTCTCAATCCGTGTTTTCTAAATCTGAATGTCATGTGTTCCAAGTGATTGTGTCCCACTTTCTCATATTTTTCTACTTTGTACTCTGCTTTGCCAAGAACTGGGCGGAATGTTAGGCCGCGTGGACTCCACCCTGCCTTGTGCGGGGCTGGCCAGGTAAAAAGGTCACTTGGAAACAGACATGACATATGGATGGTTTTTTCTAAAGACCTCTTTCGCCCAAGCTATTATGTTGTCTGACTCAGGCCCGCAATTTCACTGTCATGGAAAAACCGTCCATCTCTTTATCTATGCTTAGCAAGTGACTTGGAACTGATTTTTGTGAGTCCAATACGTGCCTCACTCGGCCGAGGTAGTTGTGGTTACTAGGATACGAAGCTCTATTTTAAAATCTCTTTTTCCATCTCCGCTTTTCTCTTTGTCCTTCTTGCATTTTTATATCTCACTGTTCACTTTTGCCTCCTTTTTCTAATTCGCACAAACAAATTCACACTTTCTCACTTGAACACTTACCACACCGTGTGTCCGTCCAACTCTCCATGCCCCGTGCTTGACCCGTCTCTGACAATGTGTTTCAGGGGAATGCAATCCAAGAGCCCGACCCTCACGCAGAGCCCCACGCTCTACGGAGAGGCGATGAATGCCAGTTTTCAGGCGGACTTGGCGGACAGTAGTAACATGCCCTTCGGAAGGTCAATGCACGGAGGGAACGTGAGTCCTGAACAAGCCCCCGGCTCACCCGAGACCAGGTAACAGACTATGGTCCCAATATTCAAATTACTCGACCTCACTCATCCCCAACGCCCACTGGCTTCCTAATTTTGTTTCCATTCGTTCTCTTCTTCTCTGATTTCCCTTCGCAAGCACTCTTAACACGAATGGGGTTGATGAAATCCAAATGGCCCGATACGTGCAAATGATGTCCGGAGTGATTTCCCAGCTTCCTTCCAACAGACAATCCCTCTCACCTAACTGGACAGGGTGTGCAAAAATACTAACTAAATATAATTAAATACATAGCGCATTCCTAAAATCGATTCCGCATTCCCACCCGCTTACATTCTCCGATAGAACATTTTAGTTACCCAATTGAATGAATTGCAAAACATATATTGTTATACATGCGAATACATGCGAATACTGAGAATAGCGCCAATAAAATGATCAGGGTGGATTGGTTTAAACCAAGTTGGTTTAAACCATGATTTAAACCACGGTTTAAACCGCTTGGTTTTTATTAAA
>JAQFXY010000153.1:0-52309 GCA_034693865.1 Ceratophysella sigillata
CAAAAGTCGCTTTTTTAAGAAAAAAAGCGTTTTTTTCTGTTTGCCAAAAGTCGTTTTGCCACTTGGACACTGAATCTACATTTATTATACATATTATATTATTGAGAGTAGAATTTGTGGTTTTTAGAACTCCATATTTGAATCCCACAGTTCTGCTGTATTTTAAATTGCAAGTGCGAACTTTTTGTGAATTCGAATCTGACATATGAAAGATGAATTAATTTGTAGTCTACTTTTCGATTACAATCCGGTTCACAGGGCTTTTAATTGTGACAAGGAAGGTTGACCTCCGAGATAACAACACTTGACACATTCAAACCCCTACAATTTCGAACAATACTTTGTGTAGTTTTGTATTTTTGTAATTTTCTAATTAAAAAATACACTTCCGAAAATGCAGGCGCGCACGATACCAAACTTCGAACAGGCAGTTTAAAGATATTCAAGGTTACCCGTTATTTATTGAGTTATTATTCTTATTAAAGTATTTCGTGATTTCCATATGTAGTTCAGTTACTGTGATGTGTCATTTGTAATTTGCACTAAAATACACTCTAATTTAAAGTTTGAATTATCTATTTGATCTCGTAACTTTTGATCTTGTAACTTTTGATTTTAATTACTTCTACAATGTATTTTTAATAAGTTGTTCCCGTAATTAGTCATTTTAGTTGCTTTCCCCATTTAATTTAAACTAATTTGCCATAAAACTTTCTTAGCATGGACCTGTACACCTGCTGGAGTTCGTAGAACCACGCAATTAAGTTTCCCATATCAATCCACCGGCCCGTTCGGTATCAGCAGCACACTTACTACTTGAATCTCTCTTTTCTCCATTGTTCTTCTGCCCCATTTCCGTCTCTCGTCTTTTGGCACCCACGCCACCACAGTAGTGCGCCTGTATGTAGATTATGTTCTGCATTTGACTCCGCCTTCGACATCTGGAATAACTTACCGCATTCGTACTACTGTGAATTCCATTAGAATGTGGTGTAAAAATGTGTTAAGTCCCGATTTCCGCTCCTGCTGATCCAAGTGAAGTGAAGAAGCACGAATCGAGACTCAGTTCTCTGGTCATTGACCAACAATCAGCTCAGAACTAGTTAGACTCTCGAGCTCAGCAGACGTGCAAGATTTTGAGCTCCAGAATTTTTTTTAACCTTTTTGTTTTTCCTGAAGCTTAGTCAACCTCACCCAAGGCATACCTACTCGAGTTCTCTACGGGAAGCTCTAATTCATCAATATGAGTGGAAATTGCGGTGCTCAGGACCAGGTAAGCTAATTTCAAATTCATTCATACATTCTGTTTTCATGTTTCGCCTGGCATCTCCGCTTATTAGCAGCAGCAACAAAGGCTTTGCGGCGCGTAGCTTTGCTATTGAGAAGCGGCATTAGTCACAGCGGTCATTATTCCAGTAATAAGTACAACATAAGGCTTGGAGACGGCGGCTTGACCTGGCAGCAGGAAATTGAAAATCGTCAGTGACAGTAGTGGTCGTAATGTCATAAGGGCAGGCTTGACGGCGGTGCATGAAAGCCAACGGCAACCGGCCAGTAGTAGTCCCAGTTTTGCTCGCTCGACGACGAGGACGAGGGGTGGAGCTGTGCAGGAGAAGAGCCAAGTCAGAAGCAGAGTGTATGCTAGCGCTGCTGCGGCGGTTGTCAGGGCTCATTGACCTATTGTTAACCAAGAAAGAGATTGGAAATTGCAAGCCATGCTGACATGTGGCTCTCTCTATCTTCCTCCAGCTTTTCACAAACTAGAACTCATTTCATTTCACTACAGGTCATTCCTCTTCTCGCTCTTCCTTCCACTTTGCTGCATTTTGACCTTTTTCACAGTCAAGCTCTGTCAGGAATTGAGTGACGTCTTGTATCAGTGTAAAGTGACGTCTTCTATCAGTCTAAGGGTGACGTCTTCTATCAGTCTAGAGTGACGTCTTCTATCAGCCTAGGGTGACGTCTTCTATCAGTCTAGGGTGACGTCTTCTATCATTAATTAGAAGGGGAAAAATCTCACGATTTGAATAGGTAACAACTTTTTAACAAGAGAGCGAGCGTGGGATGAACGAGAGCCGCCGTAGCGTAGCGACGTAATCTGTATTATTCCAATGCTAGTAATACATGTAAATGAAACTATTATTTGAGTCAAGCACTCGAATTCCTAGACCTAGCTTCATAAATAAATCAATTTCCTGCTTGTTCGTATGCTTCAAACGTTGTTACTTCGAATCATGCCTCAATTATTAACTTGTTGGGTGATGAGCAAGTCGCAGTCGCGACAAACCTACACACTAACATATTTCATTACTTAAATATTAATTGTTTAGGGTGGATGCGGCGGATCAAAGAAACCCTGCCCACCGATGCCAGCGTCCGACTGCTCAAAAATTGAGTCCTGTGCTCCTCCGAAGGTGGACGAATGCGGAGCAAAGAAGGCGGAATGTGGGAAGTCGGCCTGCGGTGCTCCTGCTGAGAACAAGGGTTGTTCTTCCTGCGCTGATCAAGCCAAGGCTGCCATTGCCCGTTGTGAAGCAGCCGGGGCAAGTAAGGCTTGTGAACCACCGAGGCCCGAATGTGCTGTAAAACCGAAGTGTCCGGAACCGGCGCCTTGTGCCGAGACTAAACCAGCATGTCCGGCTCCACCGCCTCCGGCATGTGCGGCTCCACCGCCTCCAGCATGTGCGGCTCCACCGCCTCCAGCATGTGCGGCTCCACCACCGCCTCCAGCATGTGCGGCTCCACCGCCTCCAGCCTGTGCGGCTCCACCGCCTCCAGCCTGTGCGCCAACTGACCCATGCTTGAATTCCGCTGAGCCGATCAAGAAATCACTGGATGATTTTCCTAATGCCAACACCGGAAGTGGTGCTTGTGGAGCTCCGGGGGGCTCGAGCGACAACTCATGTGAGGCGAAGCCTCTCTTTATTGATGCAAAGGTAAGAGATAGCTCAATTCTAATATTCATACCTTATAATTTCTGATGGATTTGTTGAGAAGCTGAGACCAATGATTTTATTTTGTTTCAGGATGTTAAGTCTGGAGGAGGATGTGGGTCTGGATGTCCGTGAACAAGAAAAACTACAATCAGCTTAGCAAGACGTGTCACCAACAGCGCTTCAAAATTCGTCACGTACTTATCTGCGTAGTCAATACTACTACTTACTATTCAATTAGTTACAACTTAAGTGGATCATGTCAAAATTCTAATCGTCCTTCAAACCATTTGCCCTTGGGCTTATCATTATTTCAACCCTTATTATACACTTCGCCTTTCGATTGAAAAATTGAATAAAAACTACAAAAAAAAAAAAAATGAGCCACGCGTTTCCCGATTGACTTTTCTGTTAAAAAATAAGAAAGCTCTCACACTGCCGCAGGGACAATCCTGCTAAAATTATCACGGGATTACTGGGAAAAGTGTTCTAGTATTCGTATTTACCAAATGATATGTTTTATTAATTTGTTTAATTCATTGACAACAATTCAAAACATTTCTATTATAATACCGCAGATCTAGTTATAATCTAAGTAAGTGCCAACTAACGTGCTGAATAACTAGGACAAACGTTTCCACATTCCAATTCCTATTTGCCTCCTTCTCTAGGTACTATTAGTATAATACTAACTGGTATCTTTTATTTGGTTCTGTATCATGCCATTTTTGTAAATCTTAGTTCATAAGATGAATTGAATTCAACAGTTCGATAGTGTGTGAACATTCTTACACACTTTCAGAATGCTAAGTTCCGATGCTCCGTTCTGAACGGAAAGATAAATAAGAATAATATGTCTTTAGTACGCAGAGTAATATCAAAAAGGATATCAAATAGTTACAACATCGGGGTACAACTTAAGTTGAGAAACAGAGACAAACTTAATTTTAAGTAATTGTAATAATAATAGGTACTTGTATCAAACTCCAACTACCACAACCTTTAGTCACTTAAGACTTGGACTTGGTGAATATCGATCATGGATCATGGACAACCCGTGCTGTGCAATCATCCTGGAAATAATATACTAAAGACTATCTCTTCAACGCTTCAACATACCAAAAGCTTGCAAATCTTCCGTCTCACCTAACTTAACTATTATGTTTGTATAAACATATTACTTTTCCCCACTCATGACTGTTCATTACTAGACTCACTAGTTCACTAGACTTTGAAATTAATTCACAACTACTTACAAGTGCTAATATAACTGCATGCTAAAAGAAGATGTGGTACAAAATGTAGTAATAGAATTGGTCAAGCATATAGGTATATCGCTCATTTTTAAGGTGGGTAATTTCTGGACTTTCTAAAAAAAATACACAAAGTCACCGTGCCTCTGCAACGTGCATTCTAGACCTAAACTAGAAAGACTACTGTTATTTTGTATCCTCTCCGTTAAACTGAAGATTCTTAGTACTTCACTTCCTGTGCAACTTAATTCAATGAGAAAATAAAATCTAATGGAAAGAAGGAGTGCTCAATGCTTACTAAATTAGCAATACTTAATGCAATTGTCGCTTTGATAAACAATGCACTTGAAGTATTCCATTTCCGCCATTGACTCTGTAACTTAAAATATTAATTAGGCTTTTAGTGCAGTGAAGCAGTTTCGTATTTCGTAAGATCTTTCTGTATACTTCTTGAGATGAAGTTCATCTACGGACTGACAGAGTCCACATTTTCTACAAGCTTTTCCTCGGGTTCGGGCTTAGGAATTGGATCTGGATCTGAGGCAGAGTTGTCCTTCACATTATGAGCTTCTGGATTCGAGGATTCAGGTGTTTCCTTCTTGATACTAGCCACCCGCTGTATTTCCTTCCATGCAGCAGAACCCAAAGAACGACTAAAGTGGGCGTCGACTGAAATATTCAGAAATATTTGTGCACTATTAGTGCGGAACTGACATTGCACAATTACGTATAATTTTATACATTATTTCACAGCGTATTTGCATTTAGTAGTATTTGTAGAGAATAGAAGCAAGCAGAGCGAAATGTACATATGCAAAGGCTGAATTCTCCGAAGCCATCAACTACCAACTGAGATTAAAGGGAAAATCTCAAATGTATTAATTAATTCTATTCGCAAAGATATTCCGCAACTTGAACCTTCAAATTGAAATACCTGTATTTTTATAAAGGAGGAAATAAATAGTAAAACTATTTATCATGAAAACACGACAGTTTGAGCAAGCTGCATGCTATTTTCCCACCCAAATACTAGCAACACGATGATTATTCGTATGTTGTAAATACTACAAATTGGCCACTTACCACCCTGCTGGGCTTCCGCATCTTTTGAATAATCCTTACTCAAACTACGACGGAAATGCTCCTCCAGCCCTCCGTCGTCATTCACATCATGTGTTATGATGACTCTGCGAGGGGCTACTTCCGGTTCCTCAGGATCCCACGACGCAGCATTGTTCGTGTCATCAATTGCTACGAGCCCTGTAGTCCCACTACTGCTACTTTCAATATCCTCATCCGAACTCGAACTCCCTTTCGTGTGTTCACCTCGACCGAAGTAAATGACAGACGGTCGATGCTTCTTGACGAAATTGTAACTATTTTCGGGCGTGTGACGTTTCCTTGACTTGATACTCATATCCAAAGGCTCCTCGAGTGGCGGAGAAGGCTCAGCATCCGCCACAACTAGACGACATAAGATTAATATAATTACAACTTTAGGCTTAACTTCAGTTAGTGGAATTTAGTACAGGATTATACATATTGAGGTTTTACCGGTATTCCGTTTCCCATTATCGTTATTACTAACGCCTGTCTGCTTTCGTTGTGAGCTTGTGCTTCCCTTCTTTAGAGCTTGCTTGAGAATTCGAGCACTGCCAACCATATCGGCAGCCCGGGATAGGATGTCCAGTGCTGATTCCATATTGTTCACCATTCCTAGTTAATACAAAAGAATACATACATTAAAATATTTATCTTGCTCCAAGATAGCGTACCACAAATCATAAATCTTAGTTACAACGTACTACAAATAAATTACTAGACAAGAAACATTACCGAATTTAGTTGAATTAGATTATTCGCTCACGGAATTTTTTTTACAAAAAACACAGACACAGCCAACATTCCTGCATGCCAATTAGCCTTCTGTTTCCTTTTATTTCCCTTCTTCGTATCCTTGTCCACCGAATATTAGCCTTATTTTTGCCAATTCCTTCTCCCCGCTTAATGTGTAATGTGTTTCGTTTTCCTGATCTTATTTTATATGTTTAGCATATTAATTTAGGTATGGTTCGGTTTTCGAAACAACCATCGTCCAGCTGAAATACGTACGTTCATGAACATATTGAGAAGCAAGATATTTGATATGATGTCACCTGTCTTTGGCCTTGTCCCTACTAGCTACGTTGTACGTGTAGATTATTAGCAGCAGCAAATAAACAAAATATAAACCGTCACCGTGATTGGCACATGTGACATGACTTATGTCTTAATTAGAAGCCAAAGTGGAAAGTGTGGCCAACGTTTGGGATTACAAATTAGAAGCAACACGCTCATTTAATTCCTTGTTGTACAATTAATTATACTATGCACGTATCTACTACTTGTGCATATTATTTTATGTAAATATATGTATGTATGTATGTCAATGTATTACTTTTTGATTTCTTGGAGGCAATAGCGTCAAGCGAACCGGAATTTAGCTAGTTTAACTCGAGGGTTATTTAGTGTCGCTCTTATTTTGTATTTCTTACCATTGGTAAAGTCCGTTCGTATCGACAATCGGCACCTGTATTTCTCCAAATCCGAATATTGCCAGTAGTAGTGACAAATGCAGAAGTTGTCTGGAATGACTTAGGTAAGCTTAAGCTGAGGTTTATAGTCCGAGTCGAGCGGAAGCTGGAATTCCTGAGCTGAAGCGAAGGATGACGGAAAGGCACGTAGACGGTGAAGCCGGAATTTGGTTCTGACAACCCACACGCCTCCACCTGGTCCCTTGCATCTTTCAGCCGTGGCAAGTGGTGGGCTCAACTCAAGGAATTCCGACTTCCAACAGCCACCACTATGTATATCTCGGCCGAGAAACCGCAGCAGTAGTAGTGGAATGTGCTCCGCTTCATACCCCATTTCCTAGCATGGGCCTTACGGCCTTACGGCCTCAACAACCACGCTTTTATTCTGACAAGGACCAGTAGGGATTGGAATTTGGAATCTCCCAGTTTCAATATAAGTTCCTTCGTCTGAGACTTCACTGCGTCATACACCCCAAATGCTACTTATTTTCACTAATTTCTAATAGATTGAACTAAAAAAATTAGCAGCAAATTGTTTTAGATTTGGGGAGCGATGTTTGAACAAAAGGAGAACTTCACAGTCTTAAGGACACCTTACCTTATAGGTGAGGCAGGAATAGCAACGGTCTTTTTAATAAACGGAGAGCTTAACTGTTTGTAGGTCTTTGAGCGTACAAATTTTAACCGCCACATGGACATTTTACATTTTTAAAAAACTTACCGTCGCAACGACATTTTACATTTTTAAAAAACTTACAGTCGCAAGGACATTTTACATTGTAAAAAAACTTACCACCGCTTGAAAATTTTGCATTGTAAAAAAAATGTACCGCCGCTTAGACATTTTGCTTTGTAAATAAATAAACCGTCGCTTCGACACTTTTACGTTGTAAAAAAACGAACATTTTTCCTCGTAAAAGAAATTACCATCACTTGGACATTTTGTCTTGTAAAAAAACTGGCCGTCGCACAGCACAGTCACCTTCATCGGACGTCAAGGCTTCTTGACCAAACACATGTTCAAACAACCGGAACACCCATTCGCCAACCTGTTTCAGATCATTGACATTTCCTTCGCTTTCACTGGGCAAGCTGTTCTTAATCCGCCGTACGAAAGTACATATTTGGGCGGTATTTGGATTTTAATACCTCTGCACAATACATTCTTCTTATTCCAATGGACTATGTATGTCCGGTAAACAGATCAGGATCAGAAACCGTTTCGAGAGACCGGGCTCCTTGCCAGGCTGAGCTATAAAAACCCAATAAAAACCATGTCCAATGGAGTGAGCCTGGGAAAAGGCTATGCTATGCTGTTGTGTGGCGCATAGAGGAACGTAGTTATTCTCCAATTGCTTTCTAGAACACGAAATTCAAACATTCTTGAAAGAGGTGTCAACTTCTGATCTGACTTTTGACTTGTTAAATCTTGAGACCGAGTAGAGTGTCTCTGTCACCTGTGCTGTTGCCCGGGTTGAGTTCCAGTCACTAGCCCAGTGCCTCAATTGTCTTCACCCTGTCTTCCACAATGAGTGGGGTCAAGTTTGAGCTGCAGAAGGAGCTGTTTGAGGAAACCAAGGAACGACTCCACTCCGTTGTGAGTGTCAACAAATTGGGTGGCAAGAAGAAGCCGCAGTCCTTTCTCTGCATTACAGGCAGCATTGAAAGGCCCATTCGGTTTACAATCTACTTGGTAATTAATTGGCACATTTTACTTAAGTGGCACGTAATCTCGCAATCCAGTTAGTAAATAAATATAGGGCACTTAAGTCCTTCGTCTTCCAAGCGGTAGTTAAGCCGTCCAATCCAATTGATATTCCATCATATTCGATGCCCACGCGAAATATGAATTGATGACTGTGCAGAACAGAACACTGGCGATAGGGACAGAGAGTCTCAGTATCTGGATATTTATTTTGTCTTCTCAAAGTTAATGTATGCTTGATTATATCGCGTAAATACTTCGGAGTTAACCTTATTAGTAAACATATTGGACGTATTATTAAGAGCCCAATCCTACATAGTACAAAAATGGAAAAGGCGACAGACAGGACAGGCTATACACTATAGGGCAATTGGTTTGGCTAATTTGTTACACTACTGCAGACTGTAGATATCTCAACGCCGTGTTCCTTTTAACATTTAATCTCGCTTTTGCATACATTCGAAAGCTCGGAAATAGCATCTCCCCGTTTTTAAGGTGTACCTATCGTTCGAAATCCGTGTTTTCATATATTCATCAAGTATTGTTTGAATGCTCAAAACTTAAATTTTAATAAACTTAATTTGTAGATCAAGAAGAGTGAGAAGGGATTCAAGAGAAAACAGTACTGGACCCTATCAACGCTGAAAGAATCCAACTATAAATCCAAAGTAATTCAATATTGATTACAAATTATACCTTCCTCAATACGTTGACTATCAATTTACGAATCTTTTGTAATTTATGTATCATCTAGGAATCACTGGAGTTTGACCTGCAACTAGACAATAAACTATATCAATGGGAAGCAGAAGCTACTGAAGAGAAGGACGTCTTCTTTTCACTGTTGCATCTTGTGAGTTCGACTATTATTTTCAGTTCAGATTTTGCAGCTTCTTTTGAAAGCGTTTTAACCTCAAATTATTGAAAACACATTTTCGTGCTTAGATTTGTTCGAGGCTTCATCGTCCACCAAAATTTTTAAATTATCAAGCAGAAGAGGAAGACGTAGGTGGAGCAAGCAGCATTGTAGCAATCTCCGTTCCTAAGGACGGCCAAATTGAAGAAAGTGATGAAGAAGAGTTTGGGCTCACAGACAGGGAAGAAGCTGATCTCGAAAAAGTATTCGCCCGAGTTGAAAATGCCGTTGTTAATGCAGAAGCTTACATGGAACAATTGGCGAAGGAGTTGTCGATTCTTGACGGGGTAATTCGTCCAGACATGAAATTCATTATTTGTTTATCGTTGATATTTTATACCTTTGTTTTCCCCTTTCAGGAAAATATCCACAGCATTATGGAGTCTGAGGGCCAAATTAATGCATTGATGGGCTCTATCGATATTTCCGTAACTGCGTTGGATGAAATCGATGCAGAGCTAAGCTCGTATGAAGAAGCTGTTCGGTATGTGCGAAAGTCTGTTGAAAAGATTGAAGAAGAAAATTTACAGATGGGCGTTGCTGCTAAGAATAATCAACATCTTCTGGCCGAACTGGGGAATCTAATTGATGCTTTGGATTTTCCTCAATCGTCATATCTCTCTGATGCAGACCTGCGGACGGATGAGGGTATTAAGAAAGCAACGCATGCCGCGCTACAACTTAAAGAAACGCTTAATATAGAGGTAATTCACTACAACATACTAAAGTGAAGCATTTATTCAGATTTGGCTCTAACCAGTAATACAAACGTTTTTAATGTGTGCAGGATAGAATTCATCCGTCTCTTCTTAAGATGACAGCTGTATTAGAACAGAAAAAGTCACTAGAGAAGATAAGGGAAAAGTTTTCAAAAACTCTCACTCTGCACTTAGATGATCTGTTTAATAAATACGGGGGTTCTGAAAACAAAGCGAGTTCCGTTCAAGCCCTTAGACTCTGTCCGCTGAGCAGAATGCACAAGGAGCTCCTCCGATATCGAGAATTGAGTGGTTGGCTCAAGGTGTCGAATCCAGATTTATTTGCCAAGCTCCTTCATTCCTATACTTCGGGAAGCTCAGGCGTCCAAAAAATTTACGAGGAGAATGTTAAGGAATTGTTCAAAGAGGCAGCAAAGAGGATATCAGGAGCTAATGCTACGTCAAGACGTAAATATTATTTAATTATAGATTTGTAATGTTTGTTTGGTTAGTTGTTAGAATTTTTCTGATACTTACCTGTTTTCCTTCCTATTTCAGTATCGGGCTCCACCAATGACCTGCGAGTGCGTGGTAGATTCTTTGGTAAAACAAGGAGTTTAGCAAATCGGGACGGTGACACAGAAAGCCAAGGCTCTGGTGAAGGGTAAATTATCGTTTATCCCCATTACCACAATATAATGCCAGTTATTATGAGTAAGGAATTATCTTATAATTGTCTTCCTTCATTCCAGTTCTGTCGACTCGTTGGAACGTCAACACTTTTACGACGTATTTGAGCAACTCCTAGAAGGCCTTGGACCCGCTGTCAATGCTGAGGAACATTTCATATCAAACTTTTTTCACATTGAGATATTGGGCGGCAGTACACCTTCTGCAGCATCATCACCGTCCAGAGGAAGCGGTGGTGAGCTTCGGCGGATCATGATCACACTCTTTGGCTCAATTGAGTCAGAACTTAACACGTTTCTTATGGCATATGAAAAGATGGAACCAAGGTAGGTACTTTCAGCTTGACAAACCCTTTTCCCACAATATTTAATTGGTGTATTTATTCATTTGTAGTTTTTGCATGGGCGCAATGGTGAGACTGGGCCATCATGCCTTGAAGCCAGATAATACGTCCTGTTATATTGGAGTTATCTTTGGTACTGTTTTGATTCAAGAGAAACGAAGTTTTGATCGTCTCATGAATTCTTATGTTCAAGCTATCGGAGAAACTCGACTTCATAGAAAATCTAAGATGGGGATATTGGCATTCGTTGCTGAATTTGAGGTAACTAATTATATAAAGTCAATATCAATATAACTGTAACTTACTCCATTTAATTCTTATAATTCATGGCTACCCTTTTCATCAGGATTTCGCAATCATGGCTGAATCCATCTTCGACACTTCTGCACGAAGGAGTGAATTAGAAAAATGGTACGTTCGTATGCTCACAGCTATTTTTGACGGGATTGCAAGGCACTCTGCAGACGGCGGGAAAACTCCCGGTGAAGTAATACGAATGGAAAATTTCCATCGCCTCCATGCAATTCTGTCAAAACTCAAAGTACCTGCCATGGATGCACAGAAGAGAGAAGCGAAAGCAAAATACAACGAAGCTCTAAATGCTTATGTCACAAAGTACTTGGGTCGCCCACTCGTCAAGCTCAATGTAACTTAACAATCAAAATTTCATTGCAATCGTTAAAAATTGGACGCTCTATTACCCTCGCTTTAAATGCTTTCCAGGAGTTTTTTGAAGGAGTTCAGCAGAAGGTGAGTCAAGGTGTAAAAGAATCAGAAATTGGTTACCAAATGGCGTTTAGTCGAGCGGAGTTGAAACGTGTCATAAAAGAATATCCTGCCAAAGAAGTGAAGAAGGGACTCGAATCTCTGTGCAGAAAAGTTGAAAAACACTTATCGGAGGAGGAAAATTTATTACAGGTACGATCTGACCTGAATTCAAATTCTGCAGATTCAAAAAATCATTGCAATACCTATTTCTTGATTTCACAGGTGGTTTGGAGAGCAATGCAGGAGGAGTTTATTGTTCAGTACAAATCCTTAGAAAGTCTAATCGGGCGCTGTTATCCCGGAGCTAAAATAACTCTAGAAGTTACGATTGAAGAAATCCTGCTCTTCTTCTCAGAAATTGCTCAGTCACACTAGCAGCCGCTCCTGTTTTAAACCCAGTTGGCTTTGGAGCCACTCCAGCTACTCTGTGAGACTTCCAGCCAATCTAGCCTGTACATTTGTATTTTTGTTGTAATGTACCTGTGCGTACATATCAATTATGTACTTAATCTGTACAGTCTTCTGTACAGTCTAATGCGTCCATAATCCGCTACAACAACTACATGTTAATCTACATTGAATAAGTAGTCAAGTCAGTCGTAAACGCAAGGATATATTTTATTCTCATCAGAGTATAAATAGTTTATGTTCAGGTATTTGATATGTAACAGTCCATCTCCAGCTTCCACATGAAGACAATCATAATGAGAGATTATTCGTATTTTTATCAGAAGGAGGTGTACAATAAAAAGTAAATACTTTCTGGTAACCTTTGAGTATTTGTTTAAGCAGGCTGGTGGATTGAGGTAGATTTCACTCCAGTTCTGTTTTGGGAAACGCGAACTAGAAAGTAATTTGGATGTGTTCCTAAATATGGCAGATATTCTTTTGTAGTTTGGAGTTGGCATTTCTGTATTATGGCAGTTTAGAACTCAGCCGCCGACTGAGAAATCTTAAAGGCACTCTCAACAACGTTTTGTGACACGTTCCCATCCTCATAGCAGAGGTATGTCTCTCGACTGTCATCATAGAGTCTCCCAACCACCCAGTAGTTGAGAATCCGGGTTTTGAGCTTTTTCTTATTCGGGACACTCTCCTGAATCTCACACTCAAAAAGCAACCCATGCTCACAGATTGGAGCCAGAGATCGACTCACCCATTTCCGATCCAAAGAGCCTGATTCAGCAGCTAAGGCAACCTACGAATACATATCAGAGTGTTGGAATTTTGCTATCCGAGAATCTGCACTACTTGCGTCTATATATGTTACAACGCCATGAGTCTGATTCTGAACTTTTTTTAAAAAAGTGAGGAATGACGACTTGGCGCCTCCAATCACACACGACGCCTGGAGCTGAGTTTTATTCGGATTAGGCTAGGATAGAATGCTAGGTTAGGCTTCTTACAAACAAACGCTACGATTCCTGGTCCCGATGGCAAAGTGCAAGTTGTCATTGGAACCGACCACCGCTACGGACTTTCGCGAACTTACAATTCCAAATTAAAGCTAACTCAGAGCTTAACTAGAAAAACTTTGAGCTCGGAAATTCTAACCTCATAAAAATAAGTGCGCGATTGGGAGGCACTCAACGTTCCCGATCACTTATTTCAAACAAAAATCCATATACTAGTTCTGCTCTCGCTAGAGTTGCCAGTGAATGGGGAAGTAGACCAGAGGCGCTTTACGGAGATTTAAGCTTTCTATTGAAAAGTGGCTTCAAATAGCTAAATCTGCTGATTTCTCAAGTAATACAAAATCAAGCCAGTGCAAAACAGTCGTCATCGACAAAATCTTTGTACAAAGGAAGATGAACCCCTCGGGGAATGTCAGAATAAAAGCAAGGGTAATCACGTAATCAGTTATGGGAAAAGGGAGCTTACCCTAGCCTTGGAAGCCTTTGCGAGGATTTGATGTGTGAGGGAGGCACATCGACGAAACTGGGCCACAATAGGCTCGAAGGCGGGATCGGTAGTTCCCTTGACTGACACGAAGTAGCCGTTGCCATAGTCCAAGTGAATGAGGCTCAGGAGCACGTTCCCCTTCACGACCCTACAAGACAAATGCTATTCAGAACAACCTGTACAGAATCGGAAGTAGCGAGCATAAGCGGGACGAATGAAGATATTATTTTTCAATCACTCCACACTTCTGCTTTGAATACAGGAAAGACTCCGCACTCCAACTTCGTGCCACTCAAAAGGAAGTGAAGAATATATTGTAAAGTCTGCTTAGAATATCAAAGAGTTTGGGTGATTTGAGAAACGATCAAAAAATAAGGCCCAAGTGGAGCCCATTGAAACGTGTGGAAGTTGAAGTCAGAAGTTGGGCAAAGTACAATATGGAACCCAGTCAGACATATTTCTAGCCGCTCCATCTCACAAAGAGAGAGAACTGGCGTAATCAACCAAAGTTCGGTTCCCTTTGTTGCCACCAAAATGGGTTTTACCTGTACAAATGGGACTTTCTCAATTGTATTACCTTCAGCCCTGAGCCAAAAACTTATTGCCGTTTTTCTATTGAGCCAAACTCAATATTGTGCTGACTCGAGTATAATAAGTTTACATTTGTGGCATAGCCTCAAGCTTACATCGAACAAAGTGAATATCCCTTTCGCTTTTGCATATCCTAGAAACTCAGCAGACTTTTATGGCTTCCGCAAAATGTTTGTGAAAGGAAAAATCAGGTCGGAGAGACAAGACCGAAAAGTAATCCGGTTTTAAGATTCTTCTCCCATTACGCATAAGCATAATAATCATTAATTATCTGAACTGACTCGCCGCGCGTAAAGTACAACCTGGAGGAGAAAGACAAAGGATGCATATATACCCTTTAGATTCTCAAAGGAATCTGGGAATACGAACGGATGCCTTGAGCAAGACTAGAAGTCTCAGGTAATAAGTATCTCAGATATAATCTTATCTCGTCCTTCCTGCTAACTCTCCTAAAACCTATCTGTTCCGAGCATACAATTTTACGATGAATTTCTTCTTGAAATCATAAAACCTAATATTCAATCCATACGACGTACGATAGTCATTTCGTATCATAGTAATTCAGCTTATATCCGCCCCCATTATATCCGGAACGATTCGGCAGTAACTTGGAGCATTAAAATCTTAGCTCAGGAATTGAAGTTCAAGACTGGTGGCAGATTCATACTTAACGCTAGACCAACTCACATGATTGGGTACTTGGTTTTCTCTTTTCCCGCATTAGAAGAAGATGGCTGACTTCCGGTGCTCAATGAGCCGCTCTGAAAATAAGGAGTAAAAAGATAAATTAGAACATTTCCACTGCGGGGGATGAGACATTGTGAATTGGCAATTGCACTTTCAATAATTCACTGTAAAATTAATTAAATTTACACACTAAATTGAATGCATCTTTGAATCTCATAAATTAAAGCATGTATTCTGAGCTGCTAATTAATAAAGCAGTCGTTCAAAAACAGTTAGCTAGACATTAAGACTACAGGGAAGAAAGCCAAGGAACTATTTACATAGCCATATTTGCGTTTAATAGTATCATGGCAGTTTAATTGTATTAAACCTTTGCGGCAAATATGTTTGAATTATTGGCAAAGCTAAACGGCTGTCAAACTTGCTCTGAGCAGCGCTGTATATCTTACCAATTTGAGTGAACTAGCTTCACTACTGGTTGCAGTATTAGTTGGATTTCCATCACTGCTTTGCTCCCCTTTGTTCGGCCCGCCCTCAGACGCAGGCTCCACAATCTTGGTCACAAATCGTTGGTAGATGGGTGGAATAATGTATCTCTTTTTCTTCTTCTTGCTACTCCCCTTTATGGCTGCAACGATTCCTGGATCCACTTCCATCACAGTCTTCATCATAACCACGCTGGGATTCACCTTGCTTTTTGACATTCTGCCCATTCCCTTCTTGAAAATGGTTGGGATTTTGAAAATGCTCCTCAGTCCTGAAAAGAACAGCAGAAATCATATGACCATGAATTCTGGCTAGACGTGAGAAGGGACGGAAGTAATCCATCACGTAGTGCTAGGCTAGAAATATAGGTAAGTAATTCGGATTCCAGACAGAGGAAGGAACGGAAAAATGAGCAAAAATCTGAATCGAATTAAATTAAATGGAAAGATTGAGAAGAAAGTGAAAGGAAAACCGTTATCAGCTTTCTCAAACTCCTTTCACCAGCTCCTTTCAATTTCTACCCAGTTCCCAACATTCCTTTTCAAACTCAATGGACAGGCTTTCATATTTGGCTAGAAATGGAACAGGGTTTTCCTATTATGTTCTTCTTCATCTCAGCACTTCCATCCTTCATTCAGCACAGGGACAAAGAGCATTACGAGGAACGCCAGCAAAAGTCTAATTTAGTACACACTAACTGTTTTCATTACGAAGATGATTGGTGGATGCGAAGCCTTTGAAAGAACTAAGGGGAGTGCTAAAGCCCAGTTTTTCCCGTAAAGTCTAAAATCGCTGAACACATTCCTTGTGTGCAGCGCACGGTGAATAGCTCTAATTGGGCTTCCAAAATATTGTTTCGCCAACGAAAATGTATTGAAAAAACGCAAGCACACAAAGTAATGGCATTTAGCGCAAATTGGATGCTTCCACTACGTTAAGCATAAGGTTGATAGAAGTGTAAGAAAGGAATGTGGCAAGCGCGTTGATCAATGGTTGGTCACATCCCTCCCTGTGTACAACTCGGATTTTTATATTTGAATTAGGCGATCATTAGATCATTAAACAATCACGTATCACGTAACTAAAAAGTATTACAAGAACGCAAACAACTACGCACTGCAATTATAATTTGGTACAAATTAGTTGTTTTCATTCCGAAGAAGATTGGCAAATATGCAGGGCACAGAGAGGCCAATACGGTTCCTTTTGTAAACTTGCACGCCAAAATGGCTAAAATAATAACAGCTAAACGCATAATAAACGTAAAATACCAAAAGTGTTAGTATAATACGAGCAAGACCGTGTAAAATTATATATAGTGATATTCAATTAATTAGGTAGCTTAGGTTAGGTTTCCCAAATGCCTATTGTCTCGCTATTATTGCTTTAGCTACATATTATAATATGGAAACCTTTGGAAATACTTGTCACACCAATTGATAAATTTTTCAGTACTTTTTATCAAAATAGAAAATAGTGAATCCGAATTTCCGAAGTACTTGTAAATATGATTTGAGAACAATGGCCAATAGAAGCACACCAAAATTTACCGAGTTTATTTACTATAGTTCATAGTTGACAGAAGATTAGGTACTTACTTTTGTGTTTTTTCTTGGAGCTTTTCTTAGAAGCCTTGTCCGCATCAACGACCTGAGGCTCTGGCTGTCCATGGAGAAGTCTGAAGAGGTCATTCTTAAGATTTATCTCACTCTCCACGTTCCGAATCATGAGTTGATTGACGAGGTCGTAGCCACGTCGGATCCACTTGAGCGGAACATCTCTTATTCTAAAAACATTAGCACAAGGTCAACTCCAGCATAAGTCAATTCGACATAGAAGGGCCTATAGAACCGAAGTGGAGGAAGCATCCGCATCCGTATTATCCACTTACTTTGTCACATTATTCACGGGCTTCAAGAGGAAGGCACAGGTGAAGTATTGCTAAAGAAGAGAAATAGAAATGCTCAGACAATTTCCACTTGTGTAAACCCAGAAATGATAAATACGAGTTATACTAATTTGACATCAAACGAATTATTGGAAACGGGTTTTGGAGGAAAACTGGAGTGTTTCTACGAGCTCTGTTCGGAAACATAACTCAATGTGAATTACGCGGAAAATCCTGAGATGGAAATCCAATTTAAGAAAACCGGAATTGTTATGGGAATAATAACACTAACTGTCAAGTAGACAGTAGTTACTCCTGACCTACTTTGAACCACAATTTCCAGGAAGACAGAATTCCCAAATAACCAAATTACAATTTCAGAACTCAATTAGGAGTGAATCCCAGACCTTGAGCTAACAATGTAATTCTGTTCTTACATGTACTTTATGGAATAAATGAGATACGTGCTGAAAATAAGAAGATGCATGATAATCTGGACGAGGTGCTTGGCTCCTTTTGCTCCAAAATCCGTTTCTCTGAATCCAATTTCGTTTTGCTCTCAAGTGAGAAGTGGGCTGAAGGGTGACTTACAGTTCCCACTACAGCCGTGTAGCAAGAGGATGACAGGTCCCCGTCACTCAGATACGAGAGTCGCCAAAGGAAGAGTCGTTGAAAACATTTCCAATCCCGCCCGTCCCAGGCATTCATCTCGGTGAGTAAATAGGAATAGAGCTTATCCAGAATACTCGGCTTCACGTGAGACAGGAGGACCTTGCCCTGTGAAATAAAATTACATTTACACAACATGTCCACAAACATCGCTTTTTCAACAACTTCCCGATCTTTCAAGCAACAAAAAATCTAGCTTAATATTCTGTGACAATTGTCCGGATAAATGTTGGAAATTGCAGCTATTACAAGTCCTAAAAAAATCAAGCTAAAAACGTACCAATATTAAAGAAAATTCGGTGTGCATGTAGCGCAATATTCAGTCAGCGCCAAAGAATTGCATCTAGCGTAAAAACATTCTGAACTGAAACATGGGTAGCATTAACAAAATATACATTCGTAATTCGTTAGAAAATTCGGTTGAAAGGATCTCGGATACTGGGTCTAACCCAACCAATGAGAACAAAAAACAAAATTCTTTGCAGTTGCAACAACTATGCTAAAAAGATCGAACCGTTCACTTCTGCTCTGGGGAAATTATTTATGCAGACCATGTGGTATTGGGCAGAAATGGGTCAGAATTTTCTCTCTTTACTGAAGAAGAGGTGTTGCTGGCCATGCATACCGGAGGTTAGCACTCTAGGCCAACTTTGAACGAAATATCACTGGATTGAATGTTAGCTATTCCACCGAATTGTCGCATTACGAGCCCAACTCTATATAATGAGAAATGTTTTCAACAGCTTCATTTATCACGTATTCATTTGGTACTAGATAGATGCAGCTCATTCGAAGCAAGTAGGAGGAGAAAGGCGTAAGAGCGTCAAAATGGAAATAATTGAAATCACTCAAGTCCAAATGAAATAAAAAGGAGCTAGAGCAAATACACCATTTCACACTCGAACCCTGCTCCTATCCCGCATTAGGAAGGGAATGAAACATTTTGTAATTAAGAAACCACAGCAGGGAATGAATTAAGTTAGGCTGAAGTGGAGGCCTGAGCTTAACTCAATTGGTAAGGAATACATGGATGGGAATGGGATGCATATAATTTCCCCAACGCTCTCAGTTGCCTCCTCTCATGAAAATGCAAACCAGATTTTGGAGATATGAAATACAATTTTAAGTCAAGTTAGGAACTCTAATTTCTGCTGGATCCAACTCTTTATGGCACTCGGAGTGAATGTGAATGGGAAAACTTGAGCTCAGTTTCCTGCAATAGAATCATCATTATTTCACAGTTTTCGGATTCTCAAGTCCAAACAGCCGCACTCCAGAATGGGCCATTGGGCAAGCTACATAACCTCTCTCTCCATTTGTATGCACAGTTAGTGCCTGTACGAGACTGCTGGCTCAAATCCTGTCATAGTACCTTGTAAAAGATGCAGGATCCGAGACAGTCAAACTGGTCTTCTGACACTCGACGAAGCGTCGGTTCATTTTCCTTGCTCTGCGTCTCCTGCATAAACAAAAACAGAATAAAGCACTAACTGCATATTTCGTCTCTGCTTAAAAGAAGTATTTTTGCTACCTGTTCGGCGTCCAAGTGTAGACCACTTTCAAAATCAAACATTGACTCATCCAGGTAACGCTGAAAGCATTGAAAGTTACACTCCAATAATTAGTCACTCGTCACTTCAACGTCATCTTACAGTACTGCTCACAGCGACAAGTAGCACCGACCCGCACTTGCCACATTTGCATTCACTAAACCTCAATTGAAGTTTATGAGAAAGAGCGGACAAGTGGGATAGCTGACCAACCCGCGACGAGCAGCCCTGTAGAATGCTCGAATGGTTTTACGAGAGAAAAGCTATAGATTCTGATTCAGCTAATATAATTGAGCGCTAAGTGCTTGACACACGGTTATAGTAATTCGAGCCAGTCCCGATCCCGACCATTAGTTCCAGGAAATCTGGGCTGGAGCATTAAGCAGAGGCTAAACGACGTTCCAACTTACCCTCGTGTTTGGAGAAAGCTGAAGTGCAGCCGAGGGGGATGCCGTAAAGAGAAAATCCTGAGCTGGAGTGTCAATTAAAGAAGCCAGGGTGTTGGACATAAACCGGTCCAAGTCACCCTCCTCCATATCCGACCCAAAGGCACTGCAATCATATTTGAAAATCACATAAAAACCGGGAGAGAGGAAAAGGTGAGTTATAAAAGTGGAAGTGGTTGAGGGAGAAGAATGGGGAAAGCACTTTTGGATTTCATTACAGAAAAAAACGGCCGTAATAACAACCACAAAACTTCCGCCATGGTCGGAGAGACAAAATAAAAACCATAGGCTCATTATTCCACGTCCTCAGGACACACTCTGTCTCCCCTAATATTTACTACCTATTTTTTAAAAACCACATAACTTCCTGATCCAAAAACTGATTCTCCAACTCTCTACACAACAAGATTTAGTGCACATAACACCACTGAGCGCCCTTTTACAGCCCGACCAGAGCACGGACATTTTCATTACGCCAACAACAGGCGTGAGCATGCTCATTATTTAATAGACTTAATTAAAAGGGTGTAATGTGAACATTTCCCCGTTCTAATGACGGAACGTAGGCCGTAATTACTAAATACCTGCGGCAATTGGGTTTTACATGCATACGGCCTATAATCCTCAGCAAGGATCCGAGCGTGAGTGACTGATGTGAATATCAAAATGCCATTTCGTAATTTAGTTCCAACCCCGCTTGGCCCATTCTCTGGCCGTCCAGGCGGCGGAAGTGGGCTTTTACTCCACAACCAGATTGACGTTCGTAGGCCGGGAATAGTGGGATTATTATTTATAGAGCGGAGAGAGCAAGGAAACGATGTTGAAAAAATAATGATGGATTTGTATAGAGTGAAACGAGTGACGGGGCAGTGATGGATTACCCGGCTTGATCCCGTAAAAGAGAGATGTAGAAATGATAGTACAAAAGATTATATTCAAACCCCAGCTTAGAGTGCACAAAAAAGACGTTGGGAGACTACAATAGTGCTAAATGGAGTAGCTACTGCCATGGCCACACTAACTCCAGAATCTAGACAAGGCTGTACAGAGCTCCTCGCAACAAGCTGACCAACTGTTAACATTCCCCAAAATAATGTGAATCTTGCCGTACTCCCTCAAATGAACAGATTTCACAAGATTTTCCGAAGTGCAACTGGTTTTGGCCTACTCGTTGCAAGCTGCCATGCATGTTTTTTTTTTAGTATTGAAAATGACGACCTCGAAAAATCAAATAGTAAATCTGCCTTCCATCTTAAAAAATCGCCTAAGCCATAACACTAAAGAAATATATTGCAAAAGTCTGTCAAGGGCATTAATTTTGAAGTAAGACATAAAATGAGTTTCAGCAGCTAAAAGCATGAGCCTGTCAGTAAAACATTGAGCCGGGCCAAAATATTCATGAATGATTATGATTAATGCCAAATGAAGACGGGCTTGAGACGAGTACCTGTCTAGCGTCCCGTACAGAAAAGACAGCATGCCTCTGACACGATCCATTATTCCACAGACTGACTTTCTGCAAGAAAACAGAATAAGAGGATTAGAGAAGCGAGTTAACATGAGACAGTTGAGAGAAATGAGGAGACAGAGCTATTATTTTCAATTTCCCAAATTCTATCCTTGAGAATTGATATGAATCTATGGAGAGGCACTTAGAGTCAAGAGTCGGAGTTGCTGACGGCTTTTCTTCATTTATGAAAAGCAAAACTACTTTTTACTTATTTTTGTGTAAGTTCCTGATCTGTCGCTCTTCAAATGAAACGGAGTCGGGCGTTGAGATGAGAAAGTGACAGTTGAAATACGTACAACTTCCTCACTTGTATCCCACGTATTTGTTAACTGGTTCGGACCAGAAGGATCTTATCGAATGATCCGACTGCCTGTCACACATTACCGCAGAACAGAGTATTTCTACAAATAATTATTTCCAGCTTTAGGTCACACGTTTTAGTTTTGATATAAACTCGAATAATATGTTGCGCTGCGCAGCGGAATGTTTTATTTCGGAGGGCGATGAAAACCTTCCCTATGAAAAACGTCCCGTTGAAAAAGTTCCCTGTGAAAAAATTCTAGGCGACAAAACTCCCAATTAAAAAATTTCATGTGTGAAAAATTCCGTGTGAAAAAATTCCATGTGAAAAAATTTCCTTTGAAAAAATCCCATATGAAAAAGTTCCATGCGGAAAAAATGGACTGATTTTCTAATAAAGTGTTTAATCGGGAAAACTTATTTGAGTAAATTTTCGAGGAGCAAACTTACTCATAGGACATTTTTTATCAAGCTCTGAAAAATGTAAAAAGATTCCAACATGGACATCATAAAACCAACAAATTACAGGATTTCGGAAAAGCTAGCTGGAGTGACAAGTATAAAGGTTTACTGCAGTTCTGGTCCGGAGCTGTGACAGGCACGTTTTATAGTATTTATGTTATCTCACCCTTCCCACTCCTGTCTCATCCTTCCCATTGGAAAATAGCACAACTTTGTCCCGCTGTTAACGTGCTTAACTTACTTTAAGCCGTCAGTTCATTACATATTTTCCTGATTCATATACGGAACATCTGTAGCCGGATCCGGCACAGCAAATGTTCAAATTGCTCAAAGATTTATTTGGACAAACCTTTTGGCTGCCTGCTTAGTCCCAAGGGAAATTGCGAAGAGAAGAAGACTCTCTCCCTCGTTGTCACTCCAGAAACTCACGTGAATTAGCTCGTCGTCAATCAGAATATGAGCACTGAAATAAAAAGAATAAGCTGAGGTGATTCTGGAGTAATGGACAAGTGTAGAATGTATTCAAGGTTTGCATATTTGGACGTAAACTCGTAACTAGTACCAAACCTGTTCCTTGATTTCTTTATTACACGAATGAAATTTTGTAAGAATACAAAATCGATTAACACAACATTATCCATGTTTTTCCCAGCAGACAGCGGAGTCAATTCACCGAAATATTTTATATTTGATAAATATATCACAGGGGACACGGGATCCTATTACCTAACCGCTATGCGTCAAGAATAAGTGCCTAGTACAGCACTCAGCCACAGGATTATGCGGTATGTGCTACCCCGGTAGATGACATTTAATATTTCATTTTCATAAAATAGTACATGCAAAAGTAAAGAGAAACGCAACTTAAGTAATGCCTAGTCTCAACCTCCATGTTTTCACGCCATTTATCAACCCGGGCAACATTTTACTCTGCTCCCCTCTTATACGATAGCAGGACGATTACTTTTTCCCAAGAAATTTGTGTAGGTAAACGAATTTAACGATCAACAACTCTCTACATATTTCCTTTTTATTTTTATTTTCTCAACCTAGCCCATGCATGCTCGGAAGTCATTTATTTTTCCAGTCTGTCCTTATAACTTCCCATTATTTTTCAACTAAATGAGTGTAAGCTATTGTAAAGCCCTATCTTCCAAATCTATTCTAGTTAACGTAATATGTAAAATTGCTTGGGGAATATAACAATCATGCAAAGGAATGCATAAACTAGAGAAGATGTCATTTCCGAGTATACCTAAGCAACAAATGCAGCAAAAAACGTATTAGCTCGCTATGATTATATACGATGAGACCTGCTGCGAAGCCAGAGTAAATAGCTTACTAAAATTAATAACGCACTAGATCCATTAAAAAATCCGAGGAGATTAGGGGCTTAAAAACTTAGGATTGTGACCTTGTCTCAATCATGCCTGGAGCATACGAACAACCTGTAATTATCGTAATTTCCACAAACTTCCAGAAGCCATGCCATGCCCTCCTGGAAATCTTAATGTCTATTCCCTGCGGACTTGCGGGAATATTCAGTCAAAGTGGCTGAGTGAGCTCCACAATTATTCCGCACCTCCCTGTCCTTAATTAAGGTTGTGATTGAGACGGATAGAGAACTTACTGGACAGGACGAGAGCCGGTGACGTCGGGCATGATGCCGTAGAGTGTTGAGAACATGCCATGGGAAGTGGAGAGAGCTCTCACAATTTTCCTCGTAAGCCTTTCTCCTCTCGTTTTTTCACCTCGTCGCTTTTTCTGAGGCCAGGAGAACACGACGCTTTTCTTCTGTTCCTAGAACCGAGCCAGAATCAGGAAAAAAGTATTAGACTCTACATGGGACGGTTCACTGTTTCCTTTATTCTTTTTCGTCTTGGGCTCAAAGAATAGGCCAGACTACGTCCAATATTTGTTCTTCAACCTCCTGTTCGGCTCAAAGGACGTGGCGATAGCAAAAGAAAAGAATTCTCATTCGACGTCACTTGGCTACGAGATACGAAATAAAGAGACCCGCCAGTCGGGAAATGACAAATGACGTCTGGCTTGGTCTAAAAAATTAGTTGGACAAGGTCGTGGGAATATGGAAAACATTTACCATAGCACCTGTGCTAGTATTGTATCCATCTTAATTTTTGTATTTGCATCTAATGTTAAATTCTTTCAAATGACTCTTCTCGGGATGGCATATTTATTATGGCATCTACTATTAATAGGTCAAATACGGTAATTTTTTCTGTTGCATTTTCTGTGTAATCAAAAGGTAAGTCTAAAAAAGCTTCAAATTATGGTTAAATATGGTTTATTGTATCACCGAAGTTTTCCCCAGAGAGTCAGGCTGAAATAATGTTATTTTTTGCGTGGTGTACAATTTGAGGGATTCTCCGAGCAGAGCACAGAATTCTGCCCAAAGTATACCTACAGTCACTACGTTTTCAGCCTCCAATTTTAGGAACCTCCGGATATAGACGCTTGAAAGGTCATGCCAATTACATGGTTCTGTGCCCAAACCAACTTCTAATTTATTTGTTAGTTTACTTAAGTCACGACTCCTACTCGAGCCCGTTAAGCCAAACAAGGAAGTTCAGTGCTGTTGAGACTTGGCTCTGGTGAGAAAGCTGAGGAGGGAAGAACAATAACTTCATTAGACTTCCTTCTCCTGGCAGATCGACTAAAGTCAAACAGGCGTAACGGCGTATGAGCAACCCAATTAAGACCGTTCCACAACTGCATCAGACCCATTCCCTCAGTTTTCCTTAATTAGACCCAACCCGAATTTTTTGGAGAAAGGAACCGAGCTCCATTGTGGATCTCATCAAGCACCCCGGACACACAACTCTTGACGCCCAATTACCAAAACTCGGTTCACAAACTGGAATATTAAGACGAGGCGTGCGATGACTTACCGGAGATGAGGAAGACCCAGGCTGGGTGTCAGTAGAATCATCGGGACGGTTGGAAATAAATACAATTGCCAATTGTGAGAGAAGCTCTGGCGGAAGTTCAGTCTTATTCTGGCGGCTTTCTACCTCAGCCCCATCTTCCACCAAGGCTGCCATTGAGTCCTTAGGCTCAACCTGGAAATGTTATAGAAGTTAATTGATAGACCAGAGAGTAGCCGCAAGGCTACTGCATTGACTTGTGCTTTTGTTAGTGCGGGGTTCGATCCTCGGGCTTCTCAGTTGCTATATGAAACGGGGGTATTCGAAGGCTTCCTTGGTCAATTTCTCAAATAAGGATCACCCTTGGCAACTTCGAACTAAGATCTGAATTAATTGGACTAATTAACAATCCAAACACTTCGTTACTTCTGTAGGATACCGAAAGTGTATAAATTCCAGTAGTAATACTGCATTAACTAAACAAATATTTATCTGCTCGTCAGTCTAGGTACTGCAGGACGGATAGAAGATAGAACGGATAGTGAAATGTACTGTCAACATTACTGAGAAATGTACACCGAGCATCCTTTTCATATTTGCATTTCTGATTCCCGTATATCAATATAAATATCAACTAACGCTGATTTAAACGGGGAAATACAGCAAGTCTCAAAATTGACCTTCCCAATTTTGGCATGAAAACATGTACAAATTAGTGGCAAGTGCTACAGCTAGCTAAAACTTATTTTAATACTTATAAATTATAACTTAGTTATTCGAATTAAATTACAAAACAAGTGACGACAACATACTGTATTGAATGCTGATAGCCAGGCCAACTCCAATACTTTGATTGCCTGCATTAGATACATTCCAAATGAAAGCAAGTTATAATTTACGGATATCGCTAGTCATTTCAAGTCAGGATCTATTTATTTTCAGGCCCCATTTTCCAAATCTTATTGGACAAGCCGGACTTGGATCTGGACGGGAGTGTAGTGCACTGGAGAAGGGAGTAAGTATAGAAAGTAATAATGGAAACCATAAAGGAACCCTGTACCGCCAACAAAGTAAAGTCCATAGTATTAAGTTCTTCTCAATTACACTTCCACTTTCTCATAAAACTTTCTCGCTTTTAATCCTACTGCAGACTTTTCTCTCCATAAAACTCCAACTATCCCCGACAATAGTTTTGTCACTTTGAGCCAGAAATATTCTCAGCCCGTCTTATATAGTAATTAATGTCAATCGAAACTAAAGCCACCCGGAAAAATAATTACAATTTATCATCCGACCTGACAAGGCTTACACGGGGCTCACTCTGAGCTTCTCAAGAGAAAGCCCATGCTTGGATACATAGAAGAACGCAGTAGAACGGAAACATACCTTTGGCTCCAGTCCTACACTTGGACTCGTTTCGGGCTCAGGAATAAAGCTACTCGCAACCTTTTTGACTCCGACAGTTATCTGTAAAAGAAATAGAAATATAATATAATAAATAATTCAATACTCTAAAAAATCATTCCATCATTCTGACCATCCAACCCTCACATTTCTATTGATTCGTATGGAAGGGCGGTTTTATGATTTCCTGATATTGACTTATGACCCAGTGATATGTTGTTTTATTCATTTGCCCTTACAATGGCCAGACTTTTAAATTGAAACCATTTTTTTCAGATTGAGATCCCAATCGCTCATTATAGCAACCACTGAGGTGGAAACAGGTTTTTGAAAGGGAATCTGATTGGCAAGTCACATTCTACGTGTAGCAAGAAAAAAGTAATCTCGTGATATCATGCAAGCCACCGGAGCAGCTCTTTGGGTTTTGGTCTTATTCTCACTCCGATTTTGGAAAGAGAAAGCATGAATAGGAATACACGGGGAGAAAGTTTGAGCTTTTCTAATCTTTCGTCGACTCTGGGAGAAAAAAAACTTTTTCACGGCTGTGTGTTACTAGAGTAGGGCAAACCCGACATTTACCTGACTGCCTTGCCTGCCTGCCTTGTTTAGAAACGCACCACGATACGTTCACTCTAGGAAGTCTATAGAAACTGTGTACAAAGCTGCTCAGAGGGAGCAGTACACTAATTCAACAGTTTACAAAGAGTCGTATCATGGAAAACCGATGAGTCAAACTGGGCTACTACGATTCGCCAGGTTTTTCTCAATGGTACGAGCATGCCAAATTTCCTGTGATCCGCACTGTATTGCTCTACACCACAAGCCCGGAACTGGATATATCTATTTCTTTTTATGTATATTGAATATTGCTTTAAATAAATCCCGTGTGCTAAAGTTGCCGAGTGGTTCCCACAGTGTAAATATAAACAGTCTATGCTCACCCTCAAGCGAGGATCAATATGGACCCAAAGGCCTGACAAACTTTGGCCTGACTTTCACTTTGGACATCATTTGCTTAGATCCCTGCAGTAAGGCGTGTCAGGCTCACTACGGGTATCCCGGTCGTCCTAGACGCTGGATCAACTCAAACTGATTTTCTCCAATTAGTGAAATGGGTCAAAGGAGCCCAGCATACATTCAATAATTCCTTTTCTAAATGGAGCCCTGTGTACTATATAAATATGTAAAGCCCGGCCAAGTGAAAATCAAAGAGTTGAGCCCCAGCTGCGGGCCTGGCAGAATTCACACTAGTAGTAACTTTCTCTGTTGTTTCCCAGACTCTTACTCATTAAAAAGAATGATTTCCCAGCAGACAAGTTGTGCCTTGCGATGATAATGTCTCACATAACGGCCTCCTTCAATTCAACTTACTCCACTACAACACCCAATTCAGGAGCTCAGCCAGTTGGATTGGATCTATGTATTATGAATGCCCCGAGTCTACCTATCAGCTCTGCGAGAATTCCAGCTAGAGGCAGGTACCAATGCCAAAAAACGTATTTTCTTCTCCAGGCTGCCCATGTTTTCTCCAAATATTATCAACTAATGATCTAGCCGAATTTTTCATGGATGAATGGACAGGAGCCGACGGAGCCGTACATTTTCTTCACGCGTTAGACAGAAGAATTCCAAGTCCATTATGTTCTCCACCATCTCACTAATCTGCTTCTATGGCTTATACTCCCAAATACGTAGGTGAAGACTGCTTTTGAAGTTTGGACCTTGATAAATTAATCATCTCAGTACAACTCAAGATTTAAGATCCACGTTCCTTTGACGTTTGACTGATCGCAAAACCATTTGAGCGTATTTTTAAATAACCTTAAAATTGATACGTTGTTGCGAGCCTATGTCTGCCTAGTATACTGTTTGTCGTATTATTACGTTAAAAATTCGAAAAATTTGGATTCATATGTTATCAGGGAGGTCGACTTCGAAGCATGTATTTCAGAATTTTCTCGCCGTGAATTAAGTGCTAATCTTAGGTAATAGTTAAAATTTTACAATTATTTAAAGTGTTTAATCATTCTGGGCTAGGTTCAGGCAAAATACTCTTGAGTCTCAGCCACACCGGGAGGCATATTTTGAAACTCTACATTGAAGCTTGTGTACGCGTGGTTTCTCCAAATCGCCTTAATCATACACAATCCAGTGTCTTTTTGCTCGATTCGGTTTTGCGTTAGGTTTGATTAGGTCAGGTCCGGTTGGACTTCGGCCTAGACATAGTTCGGTGTATTCATAGTCAATTACTTAAGTAGGTACAATAGTATTTATATATTAAGAATCTTTTACCGTAAATTATATGCAAGTCGAGCTATGCCAAACTTGTTTGGCAGATTTTGCATTTTCAATATTACATTGTACGGCCTTTAAAGAGCTGCTCAGCTCACACCACTCATGCAGAGCATATGCATCAATTCAATTGGACGGTGAATAATGCGGGCAGTAGTTTTACTGAGAACATCAGATGGAATAGCTCATGCGAGAAACATGCGAGAAAGGCACTTCACAAGTCCACAAGGTTTCTGTGAAGAATTGATGGATGAACACCTCGCTACCTGCCAGGCTCTCAGTGAGTTTCATTTTAATAAAAGCTGAATTTGCCTCCTGATACGGGCGTTATGAACTCGAAAGAGCTGAATTAATGAATAGAGCCCTTCAGCCCACTTGCTTCAAGACTGCTGACACAGGAGCTGACTAATAATGTGTGACAGAATATTAGGCCTAACAATGAAGCTATCTGGATGATCGGACGAGGACTCAGCATCCCTCCACAACTGGGAACAAAGGTGGAAACTGTGTGGAGAGGAGGAGACGACAGAGAGGCACGTTTAGTGAGGGAACTTATTAGGACCTAATAAAGCCCTGGTCCCACTCTGAGCCCCGTTTTAATTATATGAAACACTCTAAGCCTACTTTAAGATTGACTGAGTCAAGGAAAGTCAAGTAGGCTTGGGAAATACACTTGAGAGAAAGTCAGAACTTGAACTTTCACTTTTTGTACTCCTGGCCCAAATTCCTATTTTCTTTTAACTTCCCCCCTCCACCCAGAGCTCATTACGTTCAAGTGAGCTCTTGAGCCTTGCCGCATTAGGCATTGAACAGCTCCAGTCAGGTTTGCACAAAGGGAAGGACAACAAGAACTTCTTGTCACAATCAGACCAAAAAGAATCAACTGGCAAACAAAGGAGTTACTTTGGGCTAACTATTGATTTAGATCTTTTCTATTAGCATCTCAAACTCAAATACGAGTTTATCCAGTGCAACCATCTGGAACCTCCTTGCTTGTGTACCAAGTGTCAGCTAACCACTTTACAAGCTGTTGGAGTCTATTCTGCAGTGTGTCCGCTATCCTGAAGCCTAGCACACGGCTACAAATTGGGTGAGTGACAGGCACATTTTTGCCTGACAACAATGAACGGCAGTCGTGAGGCGTAGTTAATAGTCTAGCCGGTACTTAGAATACATAAATACTTGGAAGTGCCTTTCAATTGAATACTACTGTCAGCCCCACCATCAACATGCCCACACAATTATTTACATTGCAAATAGACCGTGAAGTGTTTGATCCGGCTTATGCTCCCATTGTGCCAGTCCGAAATGGCTCACTCTGAGCTTTTTGGAAAAGCCAACCAAGCTACGTTACACGACTGGCATAAAGGGAATACACCCTGCGAGTCAATCGAAGAACTTGGCTTGTGAAGTTACAATATGCGACAATGTACTATTTATGAGACTAAGGTCAGTTAAACCGATGATAGAATTGACTTACTAAGTCCAAATACAGTCAACTATTCGGATACTTAACATTAAGACAGCCTGAAATTATGTACGGTTATTTTCATCATTCTATGGATGCAATTACCCATTCCTGCGGTCATGGGATATGGGGTACAATAAATTATCAAATAAAAGCCAATTAACGATTAAGCCATTTCAAAGTACCATGTCCTTTCAGAAATTGAGATTCAATTCACTCCTAAACTACACGGCTAAAAAGGATTACTAAATACAAGTCAAGTACAGCAATCAAAATCTTCAAAAAATCCAGGAAATCCTTAGTCGGAAGTCGCTGAAAAAAGTCAGCACATTGAAACATTTTTTGAATTATGTTCCAAGCGTTTCATTAACGTTTCAGAAAGGGGTGATTTCTCATTCCTTTACAATTCATCTTGACGCATGGCTTGGAGGTCCTAGCAGAAGTTAATATGATTCAATCCGCCAGTATATGGTAATGTGTCGCTGGAGATCGCATCGAACATCTAGCAGCTAATAGTGACATTGAAGCGGTACGACGTGGTGGATATTTGAGATTGAGAAAGCGGCTGAGACGAAGGATGAAACAGGTAGTCAGGACGCGACTGGTTCACATCTTCACTCGAGGAGATCCCTGACCATGTTTGCTGAGGACACGGTCCCATTTGTTTGTGTCATTGTGTGAGAGGATAAGAATTTATTTAAACGGAACATACGCCAAGTGGAGAGTTGTTGAGGTAAACGATTTGTTGAGTCAAGCCTTGTTTGTCTTCTGTTCCGAATATGAGAAAATGCTTTGATTGATATCATCCTCCCGCCTCCTTCTTCCCATTATTGATCTCTCCTGTTCTCCGCTCACACGGGCTCATCCGTCTCAGCACCAGCCACTAGCTACACCACTCATTTCCCATTCCATGCCACGCTTCCAATAAACACTGTCACAGTTCAACCTGTCCTCCTTCCAGTCCCCAAACACTCAAACCTCAACCACGCCGCACAAACGGAACAATCAAACATCATCCAGGAGACGGAATAACCTACACCTACACCTTACACCGTATGCTAGCTGGCCCATGAATCAGTGCCAAGCCCTGATCTGCACAACTGAACTGGTTACAAGTTCTGCAGAAATATGAAAAAAGTTGGGCTTTAAGCCTGTAACTACTGAATTTATAACAACCAACTAGAAGCAGAACAATAAACTTGTACATATACAGCAAGATGCATGCCTACACACATACATACTCCACAAAGTAAACAAGCTCGTTATAGGTGAAAATAGTGAGGTTTCAAAAGTCATCAGATGGTGCTTGACTCAAATAATGGTTACTTTTTACATTTAGATTTTGTTTTGCATAATACACCTTTTATTGCTACGTTGGTAAGGCGACAATTGGATATCACACTCTCTGTTGTCACAAAACAGTTACCGAGACAAATCGTAAAATTCACATTTTTTATTTTTTAAAGCCAATTTATTGATCTCTTATTTTTGCCAATGCAGAAGATTATTAAAAATATTCTTGCCACCACGGTAGTTAATGGAACACATGACAAACATAGGTAATGATTACGATCTTCGAGACTAAATTCCTTATACAAACCACTACTACATTCGTCAATTAAATGGGCCACGCGCTTGCTATTATATTTTACCAGTAAATTGAGGCAAAATAAATATTGAGTCAATTTTCAAGTAAATAAATATATTTTACTGAATTTTTCAATACCTATATATTGCAGGTTTTATGGAATAAATTCCACGCGGCCGCTAATAAGGCCTTAAAGCCCTCAAAATTTTAACCAGAACCATAAGCACCACCCACAAAATAGAAGGAAATCAAGCACCAGTCTGGCTCGACACAGACGGCACGCTCCAAATCTATATTCCTATCGATTCATGCTAGAATTCCCTTTATTCTGTGTTAACTAAAAAAAAAAGAATATATAAAAAAAACTTGAATTCCACTTCATCCTCAACTAACTCAACGTAATGTCTTTTATATTGTATTGTGCAGGAGGAAGGAGAGTCTCTCATAGATTTTTGCCCTGGTTCTACTGGCGTCTAGTGTGCGCTTAAATCTATCGATTCTTCCACAAGATATTTTTCCTTCGTTTTTCCCTATTCTCGTCCCAGATAGAATTCCAGCGATCCTCGTTTTCCCTCACTACCTCCAGCCACTGTAATCCTAATGCCTTCCAAAATACAAGTTGGAAGTTGTTAGTAATTGATTTTCAATTCAGGCCCCGGGTTCCCCATTGATATGAATTCGGATCAATGGAAAGAACCACTTCATCCAGAACCCGACTAATCACGTCATGTAATTACAAAGAAATCAATGAGCTCCAATAATGGCCTGCTGGGAAACGTATGGCCATGAGAATCCTAAGCTAAGGCTCTTATGAGTAACGCACGTATTTTCGTACGTCTTTTACGTACGTAGATCGGCTAAACTTACGCCTTTTATCACGATAATTATCAGATTACAGACTATTCAAATCTCATGCATGGAATTCCTGAATGCAATAATGAATTTTGCTCAAACTGTGTGGAGTATAAAATCCAAAAAAATATAAAATTATATAAAAGTAGAATTCTAAATTCATCGCACGTCATCACGTATTTCAAGTAATGGTGCATAAAAATACCCTCTAATTTTATTACACTTTTAAATGCTTGCTGCCCTTTTCGTGTGCATAAGTACCGCACAGTGCATATTGGAGTTACAAGCTCAGGTATGCGAAATACACGAATTATCTAAACACGCCTGCAAAGGAACGGTAGCAGATCGTAGAAGCCCAAAACCGCTAATAGAAAGTGATGCGGTTAAAGGATGGAGGAAGACGGAGAATAGGGTCTGAGCCTATAGCCAATGTAAACATCCTACGAGAGGTTGAGCTAATATCCCGGAATGATAACCCCTGATCTGTTCTCCATTCGGAATGAAACATACGCTAAGAGTATGGGAATGGGCTGAGAAGAAAAGAAATAGATTTTCACCATCCAGAAGGAAAGCGAGAGAGAAATTGATTTTTTTATGTGAAGAAAAGTAAAATTATTAGAGCTAGTGGAAGATCCTGTGGATTCTCTCCACTCACCACCCTATCCCTAATACCTTGGGCACTAAATCAAAGAAAAGTCTTCCATTACGTCAGGCGGAGTTATCCTAAAGCCATAGGTAACTGTCATAAAGGAAAATTATTATACATTATAGCCTCAGATCCACAAAAAAACCTGCTTTCACATCACATTCCACTTCCTCTAATTTACGGACTGTCACGCTCAACGGGATATGGGGAGGAATTCTTTGCATGGATTTAGCATTCAACAGCATTTGTGCCACCATTCCCACCATCACTTACTCTCCGCTCCATTCAACAGCCTCTCTCTCGGCCTTTGGACACTCAAGTCTGACTTCGTTCTAATCTCAGAATACCGCCACGTCATGGACACTCAAGTGGGCTTCCACATGGACCGATGCTTGCGCTAACGAGTTTCTGAGAATCATAAAAACTATTTTCACTAACCTTCACATCCGGACGACTGTCTTCGTATCTCTGAAGAGTACTGGGTTTGGGCCAGCTCTCTAAACGCTTGTAGAAAGGCGGCCGCGGTTCGTCCGCAAGTGGATGGGCTGCAGCCGGTGACCCGTCGGGGCTGTATGAGGGCGGCTGCTCAGACGGTAATCCAGCACTGTAGTTCCGAAGCGCTTCGAACTTTGGGAGCCCAGCGTATTGGCGACCATCAGTCGATTGGCTGACTACACTTGTGCCTTCTTTGAAGCTAGCAGCGGCCGAGGAACTGGATTTGGCCGAAAATACAGGACGACAGGCATGCAACCCAGGATCAGATGCACTTGCCTTAGTATTTGAGATTCCCCTAAAGTAATGATGAAAACTAATTTATTGGTATTCCCAACATAATCATACCATTGGATTGGGCGTGTTAATACCACAGATCTAAGAAGTATTTACCTATGCATATACTAAGTACCTATACCTATAATGCAGCTAATTATATAATATGTACGTCTAAACGTAGTATATGCACATACTTCCTAGACCTTTGATCAATTCAATTACATAAATCCTTGAATTAAATAACTCGGTTAAAAAATTACTTTTCTAGAGCGGTTGATTGATTTCCGTCCTGGAGTTGAGGTTGATTGAGATTACCAGAGATTTCACATCTTAGTTGGAATGACCCGAGCAGAGGGTCAATGTAAGCATGATCCGGTGAACTGCCGAGCGTAGTCTGACTCTGTCCGTAACGCTTGAACGTAAACGGGACTTTCTTCTGCGGCGGAGGTGCAGGAGATGTCGCTCCAAAGTCTTCATGAGATGAGCTCTCGTCAACAATAATAGGGGCAACCGACGACGAACCAAATCGACGAGGACGGTGCGGCTGCGCTTGGGTTTGTCCTATTCCTAGCGCTTGATCTCTGGCCAAAACCGAGGCCAGAGTTGGGTCAAATGGAGGCTTTGAGGACTTACGAGAATTTCGAAAAATGGAAGTCTCCGTTCCAGCAAGGGCCTCTGCATTGAAGAACGGATGAGGGTCCATTTCCGGATAGCTGGGATAAGGCGGGGCAAAGGGATCTGCTTCGTCAAAGTTCTTCTGATGAACGGCCGCCAAGTAAGAATCAACGTTTTTGGACGTCACTGTCTTCCCGTCAATCGAGTGAAGCCATTCACCTTTAAACCAAGACCACGGCATTCGCAGTAAATTACAAAATACTATTTGAAAACACAATAACAAAAACACTTCCGAGTTTGACACTCAACACGATTCTCACAGTGAGACTATGTTTTGGATTTTCTACGACACAAGTGACGAGTTCGGAAGCTTGAGAGTAAATGATTTCAGATCACAAAACATGTGTTTACAAAACAAACTCCCGGCATTAACCAAAAAAGTAAAGGAAAACAAAACAAGGTTGCGGAATCTCATGGCAACGTAAGGGCAATCTTTTATTAAACGCTCCAATGTTTATAACAGAGGAATTGGTAAGTAAATAAATTGGTAGTAAAAGCGTAATATAAGGAAACCCGTAACCATAATCTAGTTAGTACCCTGATTAACTTTCCTTTTAATTGGATTATATCTCAACTTTAGCAACTTTTAGTTGTGCGACTGGAATAAAAAAAAAGCGATTGAGGAAACAACATAAAAGTGAACTGGGCGGCTGGAGAAGAAGCCTGAATATGTTTTGTGTGCCTTTCTATAACAAAACTTTTTCTGTTGTCTGAGTGAATGGAAAGAAGAAAGTTTGAGACAAAACTCAATTTTTTATTAACTTTAACTGTGGAAACCATCTGTACATGTAGGCTCCTATTCTCACAACTCCTTTCACGCCAAGTCCACATAGGCTACTTTTATCCACTTTTTTCTCAGTTCTGAACGAGCCTAATCAAATCTAATATCCCTTCCCAGCTCATCTCTCGTGCTGGCCACTGGCCTCCGTCATCCTAACCAGCAACAGAGCAACAACATTCTTGGATTCGATAAACTACGTTTTCTTTATTGAATCACTTACGTATTACTGCCTTCATTTAATTTGCTTCTAGCAAATATTTGTTCATTAGGTTTTCCTTAAGGATTTCCATGCTTTCGATTAGGTTCACTTCCCAAACCGAAAGTCAAACCGGACCAAATCAAAATCTTCTGTTCAAAACAAAAAGTTAACCGAACCGAAATCATCGGCTCAAAAAAAAGTCAAACAGAGCTTAAATTATCGGTTTAATAAATATTGGTACATCCGTTAATTAGCTTCATCAAATAAGCCCGAGCATAATATATCATGACACTGCCAAGCATTCTACGATTCTAACCGTAACAAAATCCTATTATTAAGCTGTCAGAACAGAGAACATACTTCCATGTGGCAAGTCAATAATTTTGATAAATTAATCGCTTAAAATAGAACAGTATGAAATACCTAATACAGTACGTGAACCAAGAATTGAGATCAAATAGGGACTTACCGTATCTTCTAAAAACCTGCGGCTTTTATAAATATGTTGAATATTTGTTAGCTTATGTAAATCATTTGTACATATGGAATTAGATGTACATATAGTGTGTGTGATGGCAATGAATTAGTATGCAAATGTAAATAGTTAAGGTAGTACATGGTACAGTGTGTGAAGCTCCTGGCCTCTGCCAGCCTACGGCTCCTTCCGTGAGTTTAAATGCGCACGCTAATTCCCTGGATGAAATTCATTGAGTCAAAAGTGAGTAAATAGAAGAAAAGAGAAACCTGCATATTCAATGTAATGAAAGTGTATGTAAACAGGCTGAGGGCAATATTGACTCTCGAAAGCGATTACAGTATTAGGATCACATGTAGCTTCGAGTGCTACCAAAAAAGCTCTCATATATTTCACATTTAAGACGGAAGAAGAAGCTACTGGCGGCCTCATAGTAGAAGGAAATCAATTTAGATCAAATATTTGATTTTCTTAAGAAAATAGAGAAGACTTTGACATTGAGGAAACATGAAAATGTTTCTGTGGAAACCTTTTCCAGCTTATATCGGCCTATGCGCGTTACCTGGCTGGAGCAGAGAGTCCCCAGACAGAAGGTGTCGCGTGCTATGACTATGAGGCTTCCTCAAAAGGTTAAGCTGAGCCGATTAGTCTTTTGATCCCTTTCAATTTCAGGGATAGTAACTACTTTACAGCTATTTCCTACTTTACTCCTTCCTTACCTAGTCCCATTACAAACATGTCTACGATCAAGGACCGCGTCTAGAAATCAGGCGATTCAAAAGCCATGACTCGGTACAGCTATTGACACAGATGTAGGCTAATACCACACACACTCACACGTATTACTCGGATCAGCGACAGGGACAAGAAAAGAGCGAATAGAGTTGGCCCACATTATTATGTCTGACAGGATTAATAGAGAATCATATCGGGCGTGTGTTGTGCAGGAGAGAGAAAGTTAGATTTCTCCCTTCGTGTATTTACTACATACATAGAGCTCAGGTACATGTAAATGGACTACAGCATAAGCTACTCGCATTACATCCTAATCCTTTATGAACCCAAGTTTATTTACTCTCATCTCATATGACTTCCTGACTCGGAATTTCGGAATCCCTGCCATTTAGGGAATCCCGGGACTGAGCGGCATTCGGGATCCTCGTTCTTTGCTATTTATATAGGTCCATGAAAGTAGTAAATCTAGCTACCGCTCATTGGTCTGCTTTCCACAATTTACTTATTATTATACACCGATTATATTTCAAATAATGTAGTGAGTTTGGGAATTCGTCTGGAGTATTATATGAATTCCTAAATAGAAAGCTTCCCAATTTTCCAGGTTCGCTCAATTTGGCAAAAATCAAAAGCATTTGCAAATATAAGGAACTTTGAGCACTGCAGTCCCAGCAGCAAAAAAAACACGTCAAGATATGGAAAGTACGTGGTTACCGTCTTAGGTAAAGTCGCCGACAAGTGTAATATTTATGAGACTTATAGGAAAAGCACAACATTCTGAATTGTGTTTCGCCACTCTTTGGGCACACGCAAGATGCACTCCAGATAAACGTCCAAATGAATCAATCACATTATTCAGAATTGCTGGCATATTCAATATAAATGTAAACAGCACAAATAGTGCGCTCGTGAAGAATTTATGATGTGCTCAACTGATATGGTGGAAATTATGTCAATATTATGTACCTGTTATTCTGTCTCAACTCAATGCCTGGACTAGCCGAGTAATGCAGTGTTCCTTGCCCTTTCTAGCATTACACAACGTACTCACATATTACATAGGTAAATATTTAGGGACATTTCAGCACTGATGTACCAATATGAATAGCAACGGGTGAACATCGGTATACCCGACGGGATATTGGGACTGGGAACAGGTCCGATATCTACCAATCTCATCTAATCTAATAGCATAGTAGCAGCAGAGGTCTAGCCACTTGAGAAGAAGCCCTATTCATCATTTCCAGTCTCGAAGTAGAAAAGAAAAGGAAAAATAGGGGAATCGAATCAAACTCTTTCCTTTTATTCCCGTTCATAATGCCTCCAGGTTTTCCGACTCAATATTGGAACAAAATTGGGCATTTGGCAGGTCTATTCAAAAACAAAACGGAGTGCCGGATTTGCTTTTATTGAGGAGCAGATAGGAAATCGTCTGGAGTACAAGTAGCGAATATTTCCGCTTTCACAACACTCCCGGTCCTCCCACCACTGCTGGGCTCTAAATATTTGGGTAGTGTTGTTATCCCGAGGCTTCTCATATTTCCAGCCAGCTCTTCCTCCACATATTTATGTTTTTTAGGCTAATGCGGAGGGAAAGACTCAATTCAATGTTTCCTATTCATACTTGACTGAGTCGAGTCGGCTGCTGCTGGTCTGAATGATGGCAGATAGGAAGAAGGCGGCCTTTTTCCTCCCTGCGTCTTCCCTTGTACGTAGTTGTATGTATGTTCTGTATGTATGTATGTACTGAATAGATACTTAATACTTACTTTCACTCTATTTCACTAACTAAAAAGGAAGAGAAGGAAGAAATCAGAGTTGGGAAAACGTATGTTGAAGGAATATATGCTCCTCTTCTCCCCATTGTCTTTTTGATGCTCCACTCCACGCTTGAGTGCAGCCTGAGTCGAGCTAACTCAACTCGAGCGTCCTTCACCTAACCAAATAAATGACAGATCATTGAAAATATTTTTGGATGCTTTCTCTCTACAAATATCCGTACATTAATTGAACAGAAAGGATGCGCACTGATGAGGGATACCGACATAGCTTGTGTTTCTCCAGTCGATAGTTTTACCCACTTTGAAATATGCGGCACTATTGTAAGCAGAATTACTGTGATTGGTGTATACAGTATAGTATGTTAAGTTCACTGCCAAAAAAAATAAATACAGCCAAAAAAATGTATTTATATTTATTTCGTAATTACGCGAAGGCAATATACCCAACTCAACCCAAAAAACCAAACTAATAAGAGGTCTCATTTCACTACGATTGGGTTAGGTCGAAGTAACCGTTTGGAACAATGTCAAGCTACGTAGGGTATGAGGATAGATATCACTGATGCAAGGCTTAGGTTAGGTTGATGTCATTGCCAAAGTAGCGTTGGGTCATTTTATGTGAGACCTAACAGAATAGCAAATAGCATGTGTGAAACACCAAACCTAACACCCAAACCTAACCGAACCAAACCAAGTCAATTTAGTGCTACTGCTAGTTTTTTTGTTTATATTTGATTTGTCAGCATTCCGCTGTGTAAATGCACTTTTCTGGCTATGGTTCTTCTCGGGCTCTTACAATACTCTGGTAAGTATTAGAGTTCCAATACGAGCATGTTCACTACGTTTTCCATGTACAGTAATCCGTATACCACTCTGGCAAAGCAGAAATACATTGCCTACTAGCTGACTCACGAATCAGTGCCAAGCGTAGACTAAGAAAAAGCATCAGAGAGAGACATACATAGGCTATAACAGACAGATAGTGGATAGAAAGAATGATACAAACACCACAGAATCATTAAGCGCATTATACTCTAGGGATGAAGTAAAGTTATAGCTGAACCTTCAAAATAAATTAGTATGCAAGCGTTTCTAAGCAGCATTTAATCCTAGTGGCTACACTCACAGAGGTGGAAGGAAGATGCGATAAAAATAGAAACCTAATTACGAGGATCAGAAGAAAGTCAGTGTAGTAAATGCTCAATCCCGTTTCTCTTCCTACTTAATGCCAGTGTGACGGCGCTCAAACGCTTTCGACTGACATTATGGCTTCTTAAAAGAAAGTCCTTTGAGAGGCTGGAGCTGGGAGAAAGGAGGAACAGCTGTGAGATTCCATAATCAGCAGAGACGCCCATAAGCCATAGCCATCCATTCTGGCCTCGTGTGTGGGTCACACGAAGATAGAAGAAAAAAGAAACTGCACATCGGTCGAGTCGTACAAACTAATGGTACGTAGGAAGTAATCTGGAGGGACCACTTAAGCCCAGCCAAACCTCCACACCCTTAATTCTCCATATGCACGGAGCAGCCGAGCAAGCCCGTCCACCTTCACCCGAATTTCTAATCCTTGACGGCATCTCGGAACTCGGAGCTCGGAATTCTAGGCGGCATCTCGGGCTCTATGCAAAAATTAGCATTCCCTCATGCCCCCTTCTTCCCAATTCATTTTTATCCTCTTCTCCAATCACCCAAAGCCCATTATGCCACGGCCTTGAGGGGAAAACTAAGTTTTTCCAGAAAAATTAGTGCTCTCACTAATCTAATTTATCACTTTCCATCTCATTAGACTTGATTCGATGGAAACTCCTAATCGCTACTAGAAAGGACGGAGAAAACTCAAGGAGCTAATTTCAAGATTCAGCACTACCTTAGCCAAAAACTCAAGCAAGAGTATTCTAATCATTTTTCTTGACGGCAGACTCCAACAACTCCAGCCTAGCATTCATAGCAGGGATGGAAAATCTTCCGTAACATAATATCCGCTGGTTTGAATTTCGCCCACGAAGCTAAATACTATAAGAGTTTAGAGAATTTAGAGCTCCAAAACTCGACGTTTTTATTTGGTGGAAATTTTCCATCCCTCGCCTCTAGTAGACCTTACTAAACACTTACCTATTTTGATTTGGCGGCTCCTTGCAGCAGGCCCATCTGGAACAAATCCAGCAACCATGATTCGATCATCATCCACTTCCAATTTACTCAAACTCTGGAACCAAAGGAAAAAGAATATATACAGTAGAGAATGATCGGACGTGTTTCTTGTGCTTATTTGTATTCAGAAGATTCACGAAACCGATATTGGAACTGGAAACACGACAAACTCCAGGACCATTATACTTGTTTCAACGGGAGAGAAAGATAACGTAGAGGATCCTTAGTTGGAAAACTAAATGTCGTCATGGATGGTTCAGATAAAACGAGCCTTCGGCGGCAGATCCGGACCAGAACACTAAGTGGAACGACTAGTTCGAGAAACATATTGGGTTCTGAATTATATGTTCCACCATATATCAGTTCTCTAAAAAGTTGCGAAAAAGTTACTTTCTGTTTTGATCGTTTGGCTGTTTATATACTTTACACGAAAATGGTCTATAGCGCAAAATTAGATGAGTTTGAATGTTTTCAAATAGTCAAAGTTAAGAATCAATCGTGTTGCCTACTCGCGTTTATATAAAACATGTACTGGAAATACATAGCATATTATGCTGTAAATTATTCAAAAAATGTGCTTCAAATGTGGAAAATGTCGAATTAGAGGAGGGAGATACGCAGGTGGTGCTACGCTGAGCTGGAAAGGGTCTATGGACGGACAAGTTTCGTTCATAAGACCCTTTTGATGTAAAACTAGTTTTGTGCCACCCAGAGAGCCCGGATTCCCGTGAAACGAGACCGATGACATCCAATTCCGTTTCTATTAGGAAATGGAGAAGACATCAAAAAATATCCCTCTGTCTCAAGACGAGGAAAATCTAATCTGTACTTTAGTCGTGTTCTCGTGACGTTGTTTGGTGTGTATCGGGATCAAGAGGCTCGTACATCCATTTATACCAACTGCATATTTATATATTTCTCCATCACTCTCCAGCCAACTCAGATTTCCGCAACATCGAGGGCTTAGTCTATTGTAACTTGGAGCTGTGCTGTGCCTACGTGAAGGAGCAAGTCGAATGGAATTCTTTCAGACCTAGTAGAGAGCAAGAATTAAGACCTGATGCATGTAGTACGTGAGTGGAGCTGCTCTTGTTCGGATCCCAAGAAGGCCTAATATCCGAGTTGGAAGAGTAATCAAGTCCAGCTACATTCCAGAATGTAACCCAAGCAAAATGAACTGTTTTAACGAGATTTGGAGTCTCAGGATTCCAGAGAATCGAAAGTATGTAAATGTAAAGGAGAGCTCTAGTTTGAGGCCGAAATGTGATTAAACATTTGTCAACACGCCCAGGAAGTGACAGGGAACAAGTGTTGTGGGTTTCTATTATTATGACGACGGGGAAGTTTTACCACTTTGTCTCCAGCATGCACGCACCACTTGGCGAGGGAACTGGAGGAACGATAATGAATTTCCCTCTATCCCTCCAATGCTCAGCCCAACCCTCCAAATTACAAAAACAGGAATCTTTCCAAGATCGCTTTCAGAGCATCTCTTCCTCAATGCTAGCTAGTTTATCTACGTCTTGAGACCCACTTCATTGTTTATATTCCCTTCCTTCTAGACAAGCCCAGAGCTCTACACAACGCTCCTCTTGACTCGATGCACACTCCAGTTTAATGAAAATTGACTTGACACAATTAATGTGACGCTACCCAGCTCCCATGAACACTACCCGTCCCCTCTTATCTATTTACATGTACTCTGTGCGTATTTGGAACTTACTGGAGACGAGCGGGTAGCTTCCGAGCCTGGAGAAGCGACAGAAGCGGAAGGGGCGGAGAATCGGTCTGGAATAATTCCCAACATGGACTCAATGAGCCTGGCCCGTCGTCCCAGAAGATTACTCTTCAGTTCCCAACTTGTCAGATCAAGCTGGACATAACGGATCTCACCCTCGTCTTCATCTTTGAATCGGAACACTTTGGGTTCCTTCTTCAATCTCGTCTTTGTGTCCGAACTGGATCCTTCGTCTTTTGTCATTTTCCCATCAAGCTCCGTCTTGGCCTCTCCGCCACCGCTAACATCCCGACTTCTTTTCAGAAATCGTGAGATCATTCCTGGGAAAGCAAGAAAGGAACTGAGAGAAAGTTCACATGGACTCCTGCTACAAATTATACGCACATCAACACACATCCAACATTACAACTTTCAAAGCTTAAACCACTCTACGACGGATATTCCTAGTTCTATATTTAGGTTACTGTACACTCAAAATCCTATCTTTCGAGGGAATTATGTGGTGCATTTACGAAAGTGACACCCACTCTATTAGCTGTCATAATTAACTGGCATCAAAGCAAGGCTTTCAAATAATTACTTCATGAATAGTTTGAATCGGTGTGCAACTGAAGATTAAGTCTGCCAGTAGTTCAAAGTATTCCGACAGATATTTTCCAGAGGGTGCTAGTACATATATACATAGAGCACGAGCATATTATCACAACAAGTTGACCCGCCGTATATAATATTATATAAAGGAAGCAGAAACTGGGCATCACGCTATCCGACGGATACGCTTCCGAATGCATTTCATCGACCAATATTAACTATGAAGCTGTGATTCAGTGTTTTTCGCTGATAACGCGCTGCTAATTGAACATTGGGACTCAAGTAAAAGAGGCAGGAAGTAGAAAGCCATACGTATGTCAGCATTTACGGAAACCAACCCCGTGACAGCACTCAATGCTATAGTTAAAATTTCATCCCTACCTAGCCAATTTAGTTTTCGGGTAAAAGCTGACTCCTGCAGCTAAGTTCATGTTTGATTTATTTACATACTTACATCGGGCACATATATTATAAGTTCACGCTGCAAAAGTTGAAGATTGCAGATGTGTTTGATCCACATAAGTGGAATCATGTCCCATATGTCCGCCTAGTAAAATGTTATGATATTTTTACGGAAGCGGCAGAAGATTTTATCCAATTTGAGTGACATGCGACACGCTTATCTAGTGCCAGGGACGTAGCTTTGGGTAAAAAATCGAGCTAACCTAATGCCGGAAACCGGAAAACCCGCAGGGCTTACATAGGAACCCACTCAAGCGCTATTTCGGTACGGTCGGTCTGCTAACTCTCACTCAACGAACCTCCTGCTCCGCCGCGTATGTCTAAGGTCAGGAAAAGGTCCAAAGTGGAACTCGACTTTAAACTGATCCTAGTGTGGAATAGTGAAATTGGAAGAGGAGAGGGAGCCCACTGAAACACAATATATTACCTGGATCTAAATTGCCAAAGTTTTTGCCACAGGAAAGGGGCTCGTGTGGGGCTTAAGAGGTCGGAAGTGAAAAGTAATACAAAAGAGTGGAGCTTTGAGAAGAAGTCAAGTTTCATTCCTCTTTTTTCATTAAATTTTCATTGGAGAAGGGAAGTGTGTAATAAAAGGGGTTCTGAGTGGGTCTCATGATTCATAATATATTGAAAGTTGTTGGTTACCTTTCTCATCTCTGTGTGAGTTTGGGTGTTTCATGAGTTGGAAAGGAGATAAGGACTCGGCCTGGTCCGCCTCTCCCGTCCTACTCCCTTCACTCCCTTTGATCTGCCACTCAGCCGACTTGGGCTCCTTGAGAATGGAGCAAGACGGCGGCGGAGGCGGATTGTCAATTTCACAAGTTCCGGCTTCTGAACAACTCGGGGTCTCCATTGTTTGAGCTCTTGACAGAGTTGGGACATGAGGACTTGCGGAAGAGAGACTCGAGTCATCCACGTCTAATAACTCGGATGGAATGTAGTACTCGACCAGACTCACGCTTCCGTACTCATTTACTAAAGACGCAAGCTCACGCTCCGTTCTGAAACAAACAAGGAAAAAATATCAGCGTCCTGAATCATAACATGACATCCCGCTGATTGTTTCTTTAACAGGGATTTTTTAAGTTTAAGCACAATGCAAATTCAGAAACACTAAAGAATACGACGGAAAGTTTTTCAATTATGAAAAAGTCACCAAACTAGAAGTAAAACATATTTACAACATTTTAGTGGAACTATTCTCACCCCTCGACATCTAGTATTTTATTTTACTATCAATACAAATTCGAAGAGTCGTTATGTTATCTAGGATTTTAAGATTAGATGAAATAATTTTAAAAACAAACAAATCAAACGTGTAAATCAACATTAACAGGAAATAGTTGAAGTAACAAAATAGGTTCGGTAAAATGTAAAATTGGTAAAAAGTAAAAACAGAGAGAAAGTTGATAAATACTGGGAAATGCTCATGTGCATGGTGCACCCAGTGCACTTTATACTTAACATCTGACCGGAAGCTTTCACTTTGGAGAAAAGTTGTTTAATCAAAATTTCCATATCTCGAAAGCACTGTACAACAACTTTCTTTCGCGTTATCTCTTTGGAACGTCAAAAGCTCAAAGGTAATAAAGGTCAAAAGCTAGCTGAAACTTTCTCCATGGCTGTTTACCGCGTCGTCATTGCTCCTTACTTGAACTGCATAACGAAGAACTACTATCTTACCTTACGACGTACTGCGAGTTCATAAGCATTTATGCAAAATCAGAAAACACTTAAATCATTTTCTTACCATCGTCGTGAATGGTCTACTATGAAGACATTTTATTGGTAGATCGCATACTGCAATGTGCATGTGATCTTCTTTTTTTTTTACTTCGCTCTATTTTTTCTGGTAGATGAGATCGCATACTGGAGGGCTTGTTTGTATAAGTACTTTTCTATCACAGTAGTTTGAACTTCCAGGCTATTGCTTCTTGCGCGCGGTTTCGTATATTTGTGTTCGCATTTGTAGTTTATTTTTAGATTTGTAATTATAATGAACAGTCTGGATTTGAATTATAATTCATTTATGGGTAAAAGCTTAAAATGATGAAAAAAGTAGATCACGCACATTGCATTAAATCTACCAGAAGAGAGAAAATTGAAATAAAAATTAAGTGCTATATGGTCTACCAAAAAAATGTCTCGGTAAATCGCACATTACATTAGTACCACTATTTCGCAGTATGCTTGAATTCAGTGTATTCTTGATTGAAAGAATCCCGGCGATGATAGCAAGCGCACGCACACAGAGGTTCTCGATACACTTAGGTACTTTAGTTAAGATAAAGTCTGTTTGCTCAATATATCACCCAATGATAAGATTAAATTGTTTACTGTAGAAAAGCCGACACAGAACAAAGGAGTATTTTGTCTATATTTTCTGACCCAGCTGAACGATTTAGTGGAGTATAAGGCACAAATGCTCTTCATTATTCTCTCCAAATTGTTCTCAGGCCAATAAAAATAGGATTGAAACTGGTTGGAGAAATTAGAATAGTAGCTCCTAGTTCTAAATGTCACTTCATGACAAATTGCTCCTTTCCTTCCCCAAAATCCCATCTCAGTTGTATCTGTATTTATCTATTTGTGTCTGGGTCTAAGTCGCTTCATGCTGCTCAACTATCACATAGAAATAACGTTGCAGGCGGAGAGACAAGTGTTCCGGCCGCAGAAACTCCACGACAATTCATAAGTACTGTGTAATGGGACGATTTATTCTTCGTCCACACAAGTCATAGTCATCCAAAAAAGTAATTATTTCTTAACTAGGTTTAAACCAGTTCAAAGTCTTAAAAAGTCAAATCAAAATATAATTATTGTCAAATCAGTAGCTGTTTAACAACACAAATCGAAGAAGGCTAGGTATTTCTGCTCATGGTTAATTTTATAAACCCAAGTAACACCAACATAATATTTGTCAGTGAGCATTAAATGATAGTTTGCAAAATTATCTGCTAATTAAATTAAATTACCGGTTATCAATGTTTTTTAATCGAATTCATGGATAAACAGAATCAAGTAAACTATCAGGTAAGCTAGTCGGTTTCAAAGTAGACCTTTATCACTAAAAACTAGTAAAAATCTGTAAGAACTTATTTTAAAATTATTTAAATGTTCACAATGTTCCTTAGTAAGTTGCGTCATACGGACGTTTAGTTTACTAGGAATTACAAAGTATATAATAATCTTATTTAGTTAAGATTTGTCAAACTATTTAAAGCCGGTCCCTCTCAGGGTTTACTAAAATTAACTTTATGGAAAATTCCAGGCACGAAAAGTCACCATTACGAAATGGGCAGACAATGAGCTGTAGCAGCTTCACGTCTGGATTGCATTATGAACTGCTCGATGAAATGGGTGGAAAACGTCTTGTCATGAGTGAATTATGAACTGTCATCAGGCTCAAATGAGACGACAATGAATTGTCAGAGCAATGACTTAAGTAGCTACCCCATGAACTGCCTGTCAAACCTATGAATTTGGTTGACTCTGAATTGTCGGCTAACGCCGCCCAGCCTGTTCAGATTCCACATATGCTTGGTTCTGAGTGTATGTAGTGAGGAGAAAGGCAGGAGCGGGTAAAAAATGAAGAAGGAATGAGAAAAGGAGAAAAGCAATCCAACATCCCGTTTAAGTAATTGCATGCTGAGCTTCGGGAGCAATGAGATTTCCTTTTTGGAATAGATTCTTCTCAAACTGGTCTGGCTGGACTCAATGCCGTCTCTGTCTTTTCTCGCCGCACAACAAGTTCGCCCTGTGCTCTGTGTGCCGTCTTCTTGCCACTCAGATTCACTTTCTCCACTTCCCTTCATGCTCCCACATTATGATCCCGATTAGGGCTCTAAATCTCAACAAGTTCTCAACTCGGCCCAGTCCTCCATGCACTCCCGCATGACTCAGCACTCGCCCCACACGGAAGGATACGAAACACATCAACTTCACCCGTCTTCAGAACAAGTGGGTAGTTAGACGCTCTCTCAGGGAATTTTAAACCTCCTTCCGCGTCTGGGCTCCTTTATCTCAAACTACGGCTTGGAACTACTCAAATTGAACAGAGTCCATCAAACTTTCCTCCTCGTCATCATAAGTCCGATGTGAATCCCATTTCCCTATCTCCCCATACCGTCATGTCATGAGTTATGATTACGACCGCTTCAGTTTTTGTGAATTATATTAATTCAGGCTTTATTGCAATACTTAGGACCGTATAATTTATAAAAAATATTTGCCTGTTTATACTGCTCATAATTTCACTATATTGAATATTCCAGAACTTGAAATATCGGTAAGGTATGGGATTCTGCCATCTCACCTTTCCACAGTATTGGCAAATGGACATAGCTTTAGAGATCGAAAGCGACGCCAGTGACGCGGTGGAGCTCTCGCGTAATCTCTGGCAAGCGTTACAAGCACGTGCTATAGCATTAGCATCTCACTGCAATTCCAGATCATACTTAAGCTAGTAGTACTACCTTTAACCAACTCATTCGTTTTGATTTCCATTAGATAAACCCTGAAGTAAGCCCGATGCCGCACGCCCGTATTTTTGGAATTTAATGACTATGGCCACTGATTCAACTAACTGCACGCAATACAATAGAAAATACATATATTTTATGTACCTATATGTAACAAAACTACAGCATGATAGATATATCGTGATCCTAATCCTGAATTGTGGGAAGAGCAAAACACGCCGGGTGTCGGCTGACCGTAACTTCACATAGAGCATCCTGCAGCATGCATGATTTGTGAAATGATCATATTTTTCCTTGTGATATGGATATATGGATATATGCTGTACTGACAAAGGAGTATAAAGGAATTGGAGGTTGTCTATTACGCTGCTATTTTCCGTATAAGAAGAACAAATCAAAGGATTTGTCTGCATGAGAGCGCCTGGACCCAAATAATAATTTCTGGTCTCTGTCCCACCAGATTGGTCAAGATTCTGGCTCTTGGATTTTATTCCAGTCAGAAGCTGTTGTGAGAAGACTGGGAAAGATATACAGAAAAGAGTAAGTAAGTACATGAAATTCATTTTAATCCCAAAGCTTTATGGGAGTGACTCTCTTCTTTCGGTTGTAAATCATTTAAGTCTCTATCTCTCGAGAAGTAGCTCTAAACTTTCTGCTCACACAATACTTGAGAACCCGCAGGAAGTCAGTGTGCTAGGCTACAGCCCAAGCTTCTTATTTTTGTTATTCATAATTCTTCGGTTCAAGTCAGGGTTGGCATAAAACTCGGGTTTTATTTTTTACCCACGGGTTTTTGCCATAAAACTCGGGTTTTATTTTTTACCCACGGGTTTCTGCCATAAAACTCGGATTTTCATTTTTCTTAAAAAAATATTTCGAAAACATGAATTTTTGAATTATTGGACATTCTTCATGCATTAGGACGATTTCACGAGGGACAATTATTGTGCATGTTCCCAAATTATAAAAGTTGGATTTTCCATGACAGGCTAAGAACTCCCGTTTCTCCAACGCTCAGTGCATAAGGATCAGAAATACATACAATTAAATTATATTTTACATTTCCTGGCCGCTGCAGCAAAACCCAGAACAATTACAGTGAAACCCGCTGAAATGCTGGTACGGCGAACCCAGGGGTGAAAGCCACCAACCCTGGTTCCAGTACAGCACTAAATAACCATGACCCGCTCTATAGGAAATGATTCACTCTAGGACAATCTAGTCTGGTCTGGATCTATCATAAAAAGTTAAAAATATAAAAACATAAACATAACGGAAAACTATTCAAACTTTCTAAACGTAAATATAATAACTGTAAATAGAGAAGCATTATATGCTCCTTAGAGAAACTCCAACCTACTAATATGACATGCTGGGCTGTCGTAAATATAAACCAAAGTATCACTCGTGGTATATCTACTATAGTTCCTCATTCAACTCGTCAAAGTTTTAGTCCAATTGTTTCAGTGATTCCTGGAAACATTTTATGGACAAATGCCTACTGTTTTATTCGCTATTAACAGTCTGCTGGAATCAGTAAAGCCAGTTCATTGCACAAAGGAAATAACAATGAAAACCACGTCTTTGATTGTTGAGTATAAAAATTTTACTGCCATGCAAGCAAATGTCATAATAGACGTCAAATCTAGTCACAATTTATTACCGCCATTTGTTCTCCTTCCAGCTCTTAACATACACAGTTCTTAGTTTTTACTAGAGAAGAGACTAAATTACTAAATTCTTATCATGATCCACGAGACAAGGCACAATAAATGGGCTTAACTTTATAGTTCTCCACTATAGAACAAATGCAAATTGAGCTCTACTAAACCCACTCCCATCTAGATACATACGGAGCCCTAACATAAAATGCGAGCCTTGTTCTATGAGCCGGGTCTTCATAAGTAAACTTAATGGTAAATGGTAACAGCATGAGAAACTTTTATTATACGCATGCCTGTCCCTTTACTACGCCCTCTAGTCCAACATTTATAATCAAATCCGTATTTCATAACTATATTTTGGGTAGTAGTAAAAACTTTAATAAGGTCCATTGCTTAGAATCATTGCTTGTTGGAAGTAAGTGTTATTCCAATTCCATTGGAGTATAGCATATCAAGATCTGTACTGTTAGCCATTACTTCCGATTTCCGTAACTGAACTCATCTTTAATAAGTACTTACTTATGTCTATTATTGTACAACGGTGAAGTCAAGGATAAAACCATGAATTACGAATTACGCAAACGGGTTCGTTGGATTCCAAGGTATGTTTGAAATGCTGCTTTATGGAAATGCACCTTACCGTTATTAAAATTATTGAAGATATGCTCTGTTGGGAAACCCTAACTCGAATTAAACCAATTTAGTTGTGTCGCGGCTTTTGATGCAGCGGTTTTCACGGACTCTCCACTTGCTCCTTGCTCAGCGCTACTGCGGACTACATACATGTCGTATAGTATCCATAATCCATAACTTTCACTTTACTATCCTGTTTCCTGTCGTCAAATAATGGAGCCTAATTTTATCCTCACCTCAAACTCATGTCAAACAAAGAGAAAAGTCAGAAGTCAGTGGTACAGCAATTGAAATGTTCATTTTTCCGCTGATTTCTAATTGAATATGAATTGACTATGCCCTGTCGATCCTCTGTTCCTAGCCCTATAACTTAACAATTTACAAAACTCATAAAAAAGCGTCCGTGTTTACTTTAGGAAGAACATCGACGCATTAACAGTGAGTAAGTATATCGTATATATGTTTAAGTCGAACCAAGAATCCCTGATTGCTAATTTACTTGATTGTCTATTTGCTGAGTCAAATATAAAATTGAATTAGTATAAATGAAGTGATAGTGCAGCCCTAACTCATGTTGTATAAGATCAGCGCAAGCAATACGAGGAATTCACAGTGTTAATAATTACATTAATGCCACATGTTTTCGCAGTATATGAAAAAGCTAACACTAGAATCGTACAATGCAATGTTGAATGTTCTATTTGATTGCTCGCAAATCTTATGTATACTTCATTTATAATATAGAATGCCGCACAGGAAAATCTCGATCATCTCTTGCATCAATGTTTGCTAATTATTTTAAGAACTTAGACAAAAAACCAACAAATATTCACAGAACACTGTAGAACCCAATTATCGAATCTGCTTCCAAAATAGAGCTTGATTTTGCAAGATAATCACAAACGTTTACAGAGAACATCGACTGACAACAGACTAACAAGCCCCGTAGCCATTTGGAATGGAAGGATGCCAGACTAACTTCCTGAGACGGATATTAGGGTGGGAAGTGAGACTCGTCTAGGCCTCTAGGCTCAACCTAAATATGTATTACCCTAGCGTAGCATAGAAACAGACGGGAGCTTCACTTGCACCGAAGAACAGTGAAAGTGACAAAATAGATCATTAGGGAAAAAGCACTGTGAGAACAGATAAGAGCACTTACATGAAATAAGAGTCATCTGAAATCGGAGACCGACGACGTGAGGAGCGGCGCAAGGCCTGGGATTCTTCGTGGGTTGAGCCGGTTGACAAGTTACGAGTCCGACCAGGCGAGGTCCTTTGCCTTCCAGTGTCCTGGACCGAAACGCAGGAGGAACAGGTTGAGGACGAAGAGTAGCTCTCGTCTTCACTTCCTGACCCGTCACGTCCAGCCCTCAAGTGCTCCCCAGACTTCCAAGTTTGCTCAGACGAAGAGGAGGACCCTGACCGCGTACCTTCTGTGTCCGAACCAGAGTCCTATCGCAGGAAATATATCCCGTGTACAAAATTAGGTACATAATATACATATACCTAAAATAATCTGGTTCCTACCGACATAAGCGTTGCTCAATGAAGGATCGATGTTATATATATCGTAAAACCACTCAATTTACCGTAGAGAACACGACGGGATTCCAATACCCTAGTATTCAGCAGCAAAACTATCCATGTGTACATGTCTAAGTCTA
>JAQFXY010000154.1:0-52281 GCA_034693865.1 Ceratophysella sigillata
TTGAGAATTACTCGAGTTATCATGTCGACGGACGGACATGATTTCAAATTCGATAGTAATTTTATAGTTGTTCATAATACAGTTTTATACACGCGATTTTGTACAATCAATTGTATTTCTATATTTGGGCGTCTCAGAGGCCACGGAATGGGTTTTTCACGGCTTCCCATTTTGAAGTACGGAACAGGTCCAACCCCGTAAACTCGCATGGAGAAAGTTGGTAAAGACGCACGGAAATCCCTTGGCTTAGCAGATGAACCTAACTTATCAAACAGTAAGTTCGACTAAGATTTTGAATCTTCATTAAACGAACTAGAATCAGTGAAAGCAGTCTTTAAATCGGTGTTTACCAACTTTCTCCTACATGGATTATTTTCGAATTACTTAGCACATGAAAACACGGAAGGTCAATATCAATCTAATTCGGATATGGACATACATAATAAGCTCAAAAACAAAAGTCTGACCTGTGTATCCGGACTTAGGCCGGAGGGTACGGTCCGGAATGCGGCCCGTTCGGAGCAGACGACGCTCTCCTTGCCGCTCTTCCACTTGCACTCACAGGAGAGCGGACAGGTTGACTGTGGGTGGGAGACGTGGGTGAGACTGAGGAGGAGACAAAGGAGCACCAACGTCGTCCACCCGCTGCTCCCGCCCCGCCAAGGCTCCCATCCCAAAGCCCCGTCCCAACCCACAAACTCCCTTCCCGCCCGCCAACCACTTTCCGACCCACTGAGCCCTAACAAGCCTCTCGCCATGCTGAGCCTGGGCGTCGAGCAAAGTCCCCCACTTGTCCACCGTTAACTGCCCAGCTGGGACTTCTCATGCTTGACACAAGTCGTGATTCTTAGTCAATTATTTTTGTCCATTTTCGTGATTTTCCGCCATTTAATAACCTTGGATTTGACACCGATTTCAATGTCATGGGTCGTATGTACGGCTCAAACGAGTCGTTTTATTAAAACATATTTTAGAGAAGCCTTGGGGATGGAGCAGGGGAAAAGGGATTTATGTGTGGAGCACAAATTGGAGTAAAACACTTTTGCAAAGTTCGGCCGCTCCGAGCGAGGAGAGCAGTGCACTGGAGAGAAGGAATTGTTCCATTTTAGTTTCTGAGGTCAGAGTTTGATTCCCCTCGGAGCGTCTTCACTTCTTGATTCGAGTTTTAATTTTTTAGCTGGTTATAGGCGTGTGTTAGGCCGTGCAGAGACGGTGAGACGACGGAGGTCTCATTAGAGGACAATAGGCTGAGGCCAGGTAGGCTGCTGGGAAGCAACTCGGATTCCTTTGTGGAGAAACAATGCGGAGCTGAGGCCCGATTTCCGTCGTCGACAAAAGAGGCTGGAGGGCCTTGTTCCACTTTTACTACTTTCTCCTGTCTTGAGACGCTCCAGCCTTCATCTGTCCTGATTCCCTCTCTCCGCTCTGCAATAAAGTTTTATACGATCAAATAATTATATTATGTATATTTATTACTAGCCTACACCCGGGAGAGTCTCCGCTTCCACCCTGTCATGCAAGGGCAGTCAGGAGACTTTGTAGCTCCTTCCAGACAGCCTGATTAACTATCACAAACCTTCATTATCACAAGCAACTTTACGAGCCCTTCCAGGGGAAAAGGCCACACTGTCCAGGACTGGGAGGCGGAGTGGGACACGGACAGAGCGTCGCTCTTTCAATTCTTCCAAACATTCATGTGAAACATCCACCCGGGATCTGGTTCGTCCAGCTTTCCCGCATCCAACTATGTACATGTAGACGTGTATTACAGTAGCCAACTATAGCGTTCTCACAGTGATCGCATTAAGAGATAATAACGCTAACAGAATAGGTATTGACCCGTATTTCATTATTTTAGATATGCCTGAGAACGGAAACAAATATACAGATACTGTAATATTTGCATACATGAATTGTTATATGTAAAAATACGCATATGCTTTATGGAAAAACTTAAGAGCTTCTGCAGGGTAACTTGGTAGTCAAATATTCGGTCATTTCTGCCCAATAAATAGTACGAGCTTCTGGGCCTTCAAAAATGAGCAATACACCATTCAACTTTTGAATCGTAGCATTAAAGTCCTTGCCGAAGCATTTGCTAGCTTTAGTGAAGCAATTTTGTTTCCCGAGCTAGATTCTGTCGGTGTTCCTTGCCTGTGGGAACTCTGCCCATGTCTAAGTACGTAGTTTTTACTCTCTTCCCATGGTGATGAGGTTAGGAAATTCAGGAGGGAAGAAGATGAAAAGAAAAGAGATAAGACAAACACTCTCTCTTAATTTGATCATAGTTGATGCCATTGTGCCTGGCAGAAGGTACTTTAGTACACGTAGGACGCTGGAACGTGAGAGTGAAGTAGAAGAGCGAAAAAAAAAAGATCAAAGGGAAAATCGTTGGGTCCAGATTCACAGGTTTTGAATCTCTTCCTCTCCGCCTTTGTTTCCAGTAATTCTTTTAAAGAATAAAGAGAAAATTGAAAGGTAAAGGCCTAGCCTCTCTAAGCCAGTGAGATAGATTGCATTTCAAGCAGAGATACGACGACGAGCAGGACAGGACCAAAAAAGATCAAAACTGAAGAGGAAGAAAACCGTCCCTGTCCCCTTCACATGTCATCGCATCTCCTCACTCAGCCCAGTCTATTGATTATTGTTTTCATTGGATCACAGGCGTTTCAAGATCCAGCATCCATCACATGCACCGTGTTAAGTCATACAGTTCCAAGCAATAAGGCTTATTCTCAATCCAGATGAAACAGTAATTTCAGATTTGGGTGTACATGTCATGTGTCATGTCTCATTTACTTTTTGCGCGTGTGTATTACATGTACCGTCCTCCTTGTAATCACAATCCGATATTTTGAACAATATCGATAATATGAATAGGATAGCCAGCAAACGAGATAAATATCTGGGGAATAATATACGATGTTTAGCAGTATGCAGTGCAGAGCATATAAAGGCATACACTAATTGCACAGATAAGCGCAGGTAACAAATCTTGGAATTTTTTTAACAAAAATCACAGTTGCGCATCTAGTGTAGTACTGCGTCTGAATTTCATTTCAACAATTTTTGATGAATGCGGTATGATGAACACAACATTAATTGCAAGAAAATACGAAAAAGACAAAAAAAAGTATTTAAATAAACTTAATTTGGAGTTTTTGATTTTTTGGAAAAAATTTAGCGTTTTAAAACTGCTTAAAATATCTTTAAGTTATAAATTACAAATGGCATATTATGCATCTTTCATTTGTATTAACCAATCTTCACCGAACCTTTGATTCGGTTGAAGTGTATTGTCAGAAAATACAATTCTACTTGTCAAATAAGGTAAACTTTAGATGGTTCTTCGTAACTTGTTTAGTTAGTTTTTGAATAATTTTAACTTTGTTCGCGAATTAAATCCGGAATGAACTGGTTCAAAGATGTGCATTTTGCTGATTGTGTCACAGCAGTCTTATGTTACAAAGGGTCTAGAGCTCAACCTGACACCAGGATTAGATTCTATTACAATGCTAATTGTTTGCACCCAGTGTTCCCCTCACAAAGTAAACTACAAGTCGTATAGTCTACATAATATACCTACCTGCGAGTTTGGCAGTCTCTGATTTCAGCAATTTAATCAACAACTGCATTCCCATTATTTACTCGTACGGAACAAGGATGCATGCTGATCCGCTGTGTATTTATTTAGCCCATTTAAATATTCCTATCCAATCCCTGAAATGGGACACTAACAGAAGGCTTGAAATGTACATGGAAGTAAAGGAGAATCTGGCTTGCTTGAACCCAAGTTCATTGTTCGACTCATTTGAGCTAATTGTTTGTTAGGCTAAAGGGATGTTGGGAGTAGTTTATTTACTCGTGTGAAGATTAGGCTGTGAGATATTTGTGTGGAAGCGGCGGTGGGAGACAGTGGTGTGGTTTTGTGAATTGTCGGCTTTCCATGCCTCGTAAGTTTCCTTCCTCTTCCCCGCCTCGCTCCCTTCTCCAAGCAAAGAGCTTATGGAAGAGATTTGTCGCCTCTTGTGGAAGTGATAAGGATTGGGCGGAAGAGAAAGGATTATGACTCCCACTCTGTTACAAACAATAAAAACCCGGCTTTCCTTTCAGCCGCAGAGCAGACGGAAGCTTGGGAGGGCGGCGGCAGAAAAAGAGTAAATGGCTCATTATAATGTGTGAAAGGATGTTGAAGAGTGACTCCAGTACTCAGCCTCAATACCTCATCATTACTCCAATCTTCCAAGCCGTTAGTGTCAACCCGCCCTTGTCTCCCACCAAAAGCCCTAATGAGCAGCTCACTCAAGAAGATCAAGCACGGATATTATGCAGAACGTTCTGTCCCAAACTAATCCAGGCTCAGGGGTGACAGGCGGTAAACATTCAGAGAGAAAGTTGGTAAATAACCATGGGAAACACGGACAGACAACTCACTTTTCGATTCTTTTGAAGAGCCTAATCTAAAATCTAACCGAACTAGAATCAATGGAACGTGCATATTCCAAACCGTTAGTGTCAATCCGCCGTGTCTTCCACAAAAAAAAACCTAATGAGCAACACAATCAAACCTATTTACCACCTTAACTAATTGGTCTAGAGATCAAGGGCTAAAGTAATGTGGACCGGTGGTAAACACCCATGGAGAAAACTGGTAAATGTCCATGACAAGCACACAGAAAACTCAGTTTTTCGGCTTTTCAAGAAAATCTAACCTAATCCAACTCCATATAAAATTATAATAATATCAAATGAAAGTATTTTAAAACCTATCCTAACCTGACTATGGTCAACGGAATTGAGGTAGGTACCATGCGTGTTCATTGTCTTTGATCAGTGGATCCACGGATAAAATTGGCAAACACCCCTTGCGAACTCATTTGTTGTATTTTCGGAAGAAACTAACCTAAACTAACTGGATTTATTTATTATTTATATGATTTAAAAAAAAAGAAAACTAAGCTGACCATAACTAATTTAGCTTTTACTTTATCATTAAACTTGCTTTATCTTGGGTGTTCACCAACCTGCTCCACATGTATTTTGTATTTTCCGCGTAGGAAATACTCCGAATTCCAAGTCGACAGGGTCAACCCGATGTTGCCCTTCTCCAAAATCCCATGATGAGCAAATGAGTCAAGAAGATCAGAAACGGATATTAAGGAGCAATATTCACTCAATCCTCTGAGCCCAAATAAAGCAAAGTCCAGAGGTCAAAGGTGAAAGTGAAGGGGACAACGTTCATGGAGAAAGTTATGAGACACTCAAGGTAAACAACCGCTCCAAACTCACTTTTTGGCGTTCCTGAAGAACCTAACCGCCCAGCTCGAATTAACTAAGCAATTTACAATACAAGCTTCTTAGAAAACCTAACGTATTTAACTGGATGCATTCAAGTTTTGTTCTGCTACAGGTGGTCACCAACTTTCGCCGAAATCTATGTATCGTGGGTAATATGTTTAGTTAGTAATAAAACACAGCAATAAAGGACGCTAATAGATGCTGTAATTAAGCTATACTTAAAAAACACGACAAACGGTAAAATAAAGTCAAAATTTGTAGAAAGTAATTTATGCTACTACGCGCCTCTAATTCAATACAACGTGTCATATTACGTCAGCAGTTGGGTGCGAAGTTATAACAGGACAGTACCATACACCGACGTGAAGGGTGTACAACTGATAATACGAAACAGACGCTTGCTATCGATAAAGCTAAGGTCAATAGTTTCCTATATTCAAGGTGCAAAAATATCAAAGTCGAAGATTCAATTAAAATTCCCAAAAAACAAATTATAATTTTATTCTGAATAAGAATATTTTAACTTGAACCGTCTTTTATCTTCCAGCGTTCCACTATCCAAAAATCAAAGTTTTGATAGTTGGTGCATTCCGCTTGTCAATAGTCAGGCTAATAAGATTCATTGGAGAACTGAAGAAGCCTGTCAATCTCCCTTTTGTTCCTGAGCGGAACGGAAATTAGGAGCTGTAATAGGAAAGCCGTAGTTGTTGAAATGAAGGAGAGAATAATAAGTCAAGATTCTAAAAAAAAAACACGAAAAGTAAAATAAAAGCTCATTAAAGTCAATTTCGAACCATCACCCTCCACCGGTCTTTCCCTGGCTGGAAACAGGCTGATTCTCAGAGGAGTCAAATGGTCTATGAATTTCCTTGGTTTATTACAACTTTCTCAGCCGTATCTCCAACACGTTTTGGTTTCTCTTGTCAAAAGACAGAGTATCCAAAATACCGTAAGCCGCTTCACTATAGCCTAATATTTGAAAGTTTTTTGATCGTTTTTTTTTCCTTTTCTCCTCTGACTTTTTGTACGAAAAACTTAAGTTTCAGCTTCCCAGTTTCTCTATCTGTATGCTCTCTCTAGTATTTGTTGAGAAAGAAACCTATACATGGTCTGTGTAGGTTATGTGGTAGTAAAAAATAGAATGAAAGGAGAAAAAGACACACTCCATCATAACTAGAAACTTTTTTCTCCAGTCTCCGCCTCAGTCGACTCTGCTCGTACAATCCAATTTAATTTTTAACACTTTCACTTTTAAGCAACTCTTCACGAATGAAATTGACTCGTAAAAACTTAGTCCAAGAGAGCAAGTTTTTGGTACAGTTCCAGGCCCTGGTTCCATGGTTCCGATACAAAGTGAGCAAAGTTTGTGTAAAAATACAAAAGGAGAGGGAGAGGATAGAGACAGGCTTTAATCGATGAATTTCAGTCCGAATTTCCGCTCAGCCCAATACATGGACTTTGACGGTGGACACAAGGACATCGACGAACATAATCAAATTTACTAGTATACAACATTTTGGCAAATTGGCTGAGAGCTTGAGCTACTACATGAAAAGCAAATTGTCAAAGTTTTACAATTTTTTTTAAATTGGGTGCTGCGCTGATTCTGAATTTTTACAAAACTGAAGTTTGATGCATTTTATTTAATTTTCTCAAACTATGTGCAGTACAACAAAAGATTACGTTTAAACAGTATGACACAGGATTCTAGGGCAATAGGTATTCGGCAAATACGAATAATTCTGGTATTTCTATTGTATTTATTTAAGGACAAATATTTATTACATATGACATGACTCCTAATGCCTAACAACGGGTTAAACCTGTCTGTGTATTTGTACTAGAATACATACCTAAGACTAGTTGTAAAAGCTCTTGAACTTAATTTAACATGCCTAAAATTATTTATACTAATAAAGTATGTGAAGATTGTTTGTTAATCCTACCAGTCGCACAGTTTTTGATCCAGAAACTCGCGTTGTTCATAATGCTGTCCAATTTTAGCAAATATATTTCTGTATAATATACCTTTACCCTATTTTCGTTACTTTCTTATCACAAGTCTTTCCTTTCGGCGTGGACCCAAGCCAGCCTGCATATTTGATGAAAAATTTTGCAAATTTAATATTATGCGTTCATGATTAATATATTTGTAGATCTCACTTTAAAAAATTTTTTTTTAGAGTTCTATATTTTATTCAGTAGAGAAAAACAAGAAAACTAAATTCTAATTCCTGCAGCTAGTAGTGAAAGTAATTATGATGAAGCCTTAGGGATTCCACGTGCCTCGAATATTCCCAACCAGTTATTGGAGTAATTGCCATCATCATCGTAGTAGCAGACTAACAGTAAGATACGTACTACGGAGTAGATGACATTCATGAAATGCTCATTCATGCCCAGCTTACACGCTACACGCTGAAATTGTTTTAAGAAATTGCCAATTACGCTACCTACATGTAATTGCGACGCTCTCTACATTGTAATGTAGAGAGATATAGGGCGTAGTAGTACCTGATAATGTAGCTCCAATCTATCAACCATTTTCACCATTGACAGTGGAATAAGAAAATAACAGAAAGAGAAGCTTATGTATTATTTAAAAAAAGATAATTACATGTCTAGATGCAATGTCTCACCTCGGGTATTAAAAATACAATGAAACCCTAGAATGCCACCAATAAGAAATACGTCAATCAGTCAAACTGACTATAAGTCGTTTATGTGATTACATATATTAAATTAAAGTGTTGCCTCATGTTCCCACTCTATCTTGGTAAATATATTTCCGATACAATCAGTCACTGTCTATAACGAGGGTAAGGTTCAGCTATAAGTACCTATTTATCTACGTATTTGTGTGGATCTAGCCTTGATGATTGGTAATTTTAGTTTCAAGATGAAACATAGCGTCTGCCAGGAATGGAATACTGAACTTAAACATGTATCTAACCTATAACAATTAAAGAATATAACGATTCGGCATTATACAGAATTATGAAATTTGGTCAATTCAACAGCCACGTTCCGGGCTTTCACCGATTCCTCGGGTGCTAGTCTGCATGAAATTCGGGTAAACGCTAGTTACTAGTCAAACGGTCTGATTGTTAATGAAAAGTTAGCCTGCTACTAATTTATTTACGAACAGAGTACCTGTTTGTTTGAATCGATTTTAAAATCAGCTCAATAATTAACAACACATTATTCCTTGAACGAGCTCCAATGCTTGATATATGATCAATTATACATACAATACGCTCAAAGGTAGTGAAAAGGCCTTTTCCTCTGCTCCGCACGAGTTGGGAGAAAATTACATTTTCATCCAAATTCACACATTTCAAACCTGTGTCCCTGCCTGTTTCTGTCGTGCGTGAAGACAAACAACAAGGCCTACATAGTCAGGAGCTGAGCACCGACAAGGCTCCATTGATGCAAATGAGTACATGGCTGAGAATTGAATAGTAAGCAGAGTCCCTTCTGCCCAACGACTTCTAAGTACCGCTACTCCACTACTCTACGTCCACATCACCTACTCCCACAAAAAAAACATCCGCCCCAAAAGTGAAAAGTGAAAAAAAACTCGGTAACCCGTCAATGAACAATGGAAAAATTCATGGCTGAGGCATTTCTTTGCGTATCCAATCCAAATTCGAGATGTTGATTAGTCGAACATAATTTATAAACCAATTTTGATGTGTACCTGTTTTGATACATTTATTCAGAATTGCGTTGTAATCAGCTAAAAGTATTATTTAAATAAAGCTCGGAAAAATTATATATTTGCATTCCAAGCTTGAAACTTGCTTTGCTTTGAGAGATTATTTTTTCTAGCTTGAGAAAACTGTTTACATAGTTGGGTAAGGTCGCAGGCAGGATATTTCTGTTTATTTCACAGGGGTTTATTAGTAAGTTAAACAAAACTAAGAGAAATATCAAGCAACAGCAACTAACCAAGAATATATGGTATATTCTCTTGTCGTTTGCATTATTACTGTTGAATGCCTGAGAAAATAAAATATATAAGTAATTTAAAAAAAGTTGTATGGTGAAATTCTCAATTTTTTTGGCCAATATTCTAAATCCATAAAAGTAAAGTTTATATTGCATTGCAGTAATCGTTAATTAATGCACATTGGACATTTAAACTTTAAATATTAAATGCATAAAGGCTATTGCACGCTTAATTCTCGCAAAGAATAATAACTGGGCAATGAATTGTTGGACTCTGAATTGTCGTGGAAGCCAGAGTGTGAGTTTGAATCTCGGTGGATCAAATGCAGTGGCCAGGAGCAGAGCCTCGCGTAGTTCCAGAGACAGATTTCCAAATGAGAGCTAATTATAGACACATTGGGAGTTTGGGATTTGAGAGACTCTTGTGGTGGCTGAGCATGAAAGGGAGCAGGAGAGAGCTATTACCATCCCCATTTATTTGGCCATCCATTATCCGTCAACAAGCAAGGACGCTGGGCTTGACAGAGCCACGATCACTACAATTACATATAGGAAAAGTCCCAAAACTTTCTCCACCCTTTCTTCTTCCCTCTTTGGCTCAACTAATTTTTACGCCAGATCCAAATTGGCTAGAAAATATGCAAATGGGACTTTTATTGATTTTGGCCTAGTTTCAAGAAAAAAATTGGAGCCAAGCCTCCAAATTACGGTGTACCACGTTGCTACTTCCATTGTGTCTTCTGCCTAAGTAGCGGCTCGGCCTAAATATATAGTGAGTATCTAGAGCCTTTACGCAAGAATCCAGCATGGTAACTGGTCTTTAAGGGAATTGCATTGCAATGGAGTTTATGGGATACACATAATTATATTTTGTGTGGCACGTCACTTACCGAGTTGCTTCGCTTACATTAAATTGAAAAGGTTACATTGGGGACTAGTGGGAATTTCGATCAACACATTTCTACACTAGCTAATACATTTAATAAATGAAACAATTATAAATATTTTTTTAAAATAATAACACCATAAGAGATGCGGGGTATGATTATAATTTATTTTTAAAAATGTAGAGATACAAACTTTTCGTCTAAATAAACAATCTAGGAAAGGTAAACTTACTTAAGAGAAAAAAGTTAGAATGCTCTGTATCTAAATAAATGGACGCAACGGGAAGAAGATATTTTGAAATTTGGTTAAAAAGAGACTAAACTCTGAATATAAACCTCTCTGCCACTCATTTCAAATGGACTCATTTCTTTTCCTCCGAGAGAGAAAGTTCCTGAGAAAGGCATCACTTACATACTGAGAACTGTGAATTGTTATGAGTTGATGGGTGTGGGTCGTAGTTGAGGCTCAATTTACTTGGGAAAGAGTAAAAAAAAACTAGATATTTTGATTTGATCCTCTTCTCAAAATACGCCGCTTCAACTTCAAATATCCTGAAATTGACACTAGAAGTTTACAACTCGTAGTGAATCGGGATCGGATCTCTGGCTCGTGTCATCAATTGAAAGCCGACTGAGGTGTGTCTTACGACACTGGATATTATGACTCTGACTTAAGTGTAAGTCAGAGTAGAAGTCATTTCTAAGACGAAGTCTCTCGTCTGCTTTGGCCTACTACTACGAGTCCCACCACAGCCAAAGCGAGAGTGAGAGACAACGACCAACTTTTGTATTATGCTGATATACCAGAACGACCAAATTATGCGTCAGACCGAGAGAGCAGAAAATGCAAATAAGGGAGAAAAGACACAAGAACGCCCTTCACCAGCAAAATAACTATCTACGGCAGCCCACAACCTATCTTGCAACATGAGTTCCCGAGCATTTGTCAACAGTTCAAAAAATCTGAAATCTTCATAGAACATAGTTTGACTTTTAAGTGAGTTTACATCTCCAAAACTATATCCACCTTCTAAATGCCTTCTTTCGACGGATCTGCAAAGTATTTGAATTTTTGAACCTACCGTTATTCCGGTCCGAAGGTTTTCCACCTTTAAAGCAAGCAGAAGATTCTCTCTGTTCCAGGAAATATTAACGGATTGATACTAAGGTTATGGCAAATAATTCGTATAAAACAAAAAATACATACAAAAACATAATAGGATGATCCCATAAGACGCCTTTGGTCTACACAGATACGTACACGTGAGAGGCTGGCGGAATGCAGGCGAGAGAACGGAGTCCTGCCACAAGACCTCATTGTGAGCACAGAAACAAAAGGCATGAGTGAGTGGAGGGCCTAGGCCTAGCGTTTCCCATCATCATCATTGGAAGGCACATTTATTTAACGCTAACTTCCTCCGCATGCCTCTTTTTTACCTCTGACACACTGCTCCATTTAAATTTAAAAGAAGCAGGATCAAATGCATTTGTCTTTGACAACCAAAACTCACTCCATAGCAGCATTACCCCTCATTATGCCATTTCCCCTTCATTTCTGCACAAGACATACAAGTTTTGCAGATAGGTGCTTAAAGTATTCAAGATTTATTGAGCTGACCGCAATATTAATTCAATTTAAAAGAACGAATTACCGATACCTAGCGAAATATCCTAGAATATAAGGAGCTTAATCATTCTGTCGTATATGTATCGTTCTATCCTTTCTTTATTATTTTCTTCCGTCATACGTTTTTTTATCGTTTGATTAGTTTCTGCTGGCTTCTTCTGGCAAATGGAATTTCAAGATTTGACTCAGAAACAATTGTGTACCTTAACAACAGGGCGTTAGATAACTGAGAGTCGCAACGTAGGAATGAAAGACGTTTTATTAGGATAGTAAATGTAACCATTGAGTCAAACACAATCGGATGACCTGAAGGATATTTACTTCGTGGTAATTGTATGTTTGTAGGCTTGCTTTTGTATTTCTGTCAGAATTTTTTATTCTGTTTCTGATTGGTTATTCTAAATTCAGTATTTACAGGCTCAAAACACAAATTTACTCTTATTTTCGTACAAGTTGTAACCAGTTCAGTTACACAGGTCAGTGTTTGACATTGAATCCTGAGTCCGCTAGTTTAGAATATGTACCTATCCGTAATTCAATCAACTCGATGACTTTCCCAAACACGCTATTACATTCATATTACTTGAAAATTAAGTCCTGACCAATCACCTTTTTTGGACAGTACACTGTTTGCATTTTCTAAATAGTTGTTACATGTAGAAACTACAATATAAACCCTTTTAATCATATTTTATTTAACCAACTTAGCAATTCCACTGAATTCCTCAGCGTAGATTGAATGAGAAATACTTTCCTCAATCTCTTTTGGAGGGAAACAAGGTGTGCAGAAACAATTTGTGTAAACTGGTAGATTGTAAGATAGAGGCTATCAATTAATACTTAAGTAGAGACATGGAAGAAAGTTTTGGGCTAAAGTTTTGAAAAGTTTGTCTGTCCAAATCCAACTATTTTCCTCTTTGAGTGAAGGCGTGAACATAGATGTAGCGGATCCCCTGGTGGAGAATCCCAGTTAATCCTGGGCTCTAATTATCAATGCTTAATAAAACTATTGTTAATTTTGGAGAAGGAGCTTGGGAGGAAAGGGAGTCATCAATCAAGAAGAGAGTTATTCATCCCAGGGCTTTCTCTCCGCATGACAGGATTATAGATGTTGAGGCCAAGTGGAAGAAGACGGAGACGCAGGTGTTCCGCTTCTCCTTCAGCCGCACCAGCAGACAACGCTTACATTAGCCCACCATGTCTAACTAGGAAGATACAGACATAGATTCGAGCGTAGAGCTCCTCTTAGTCCGGGATACAAATAGTGGTGAAAGGAGCTTCTCTCCAAACAGTGGAGCAGAAACCAGGGTTTTCTCTTACCCAGTCTCTGACATTGAGAGCGTAAGTTACCGGTGAATTCCATTTTCCCTCCTACCAACCACAGCCTGGATCGGCTAGTGAGCTGGCATATGATTAATCAGTTTCTTCTGTTTTTATAGCTCGCTTTTCGGGATTACACTATTTTGGACAATTCGAAAAGCTATGTCAATATGGTGGGTTTGACGAAAATATTTCCATAAGAGCGTTTCGTAAAATGCTCGTATATGTGGGTCCCATTAAAATACTTTTCCAATATTCAACTAATAACAGTATACTGTATCTAACATAGCTTAACCTAATTAAACGTACGTGACCACAACTTAAAGTGTGAAGTCAAAGGGTAAAAAGAGAAATTCTCGGACTACTTCTTTCGAGATGATTACTGGAGAACTTCTTCGCCCTCCTAGTGTCGGGTAACCGCAAACGTAAAATATTTAGGTACATTCAAAATGGGGAGATGAAATAGAGCACGTTATTATTAAAAACCTGTTGGTGGTACAAATTGCTGCATTTATTCAGCAATAAATCTAGCATTATAAGCGTAATTATACGAATGAATAATGCTACCCGATAAGTATTCCTATTGATATGAAAGTTTAACCAATTCTCGCATCAGCATTAGGAATATAAATAAAAACGTCCTCAGGAGAAAGTTGTAAAATGAGTTATTTCTAAAAACCTAAATTGTAGCAAAATGTGAAAAGCCGTAGAAGCTGGGGAAAGCTTTGGGGAAGTGTAATTTTGTGTATTTTTGGTTTGGGCACAACCCTGGTGAGCAGCCTCATTTCTCTGTTGGAAAGAGACTTTTGAGGATAATAAGAATATCGTCTTCCTTTCTCTCTCTATGGCCTATTCATCAAAAAACTTAAGTTGAACAATAAGACCCGACTCTCGCTCCTGTCTGTCTCTCCGCTCATTTTCACGAGCCGAGCTCATTTACATGTTTTTGTCTGACGGAGAAGAAAAAGACTCTGGGCTCCTCGCCTTCCACACACTTCTCCCTTGTCACATCTCAATTATATTGTTACGTTAATTTGGTTGAGACGGGAATGTGATCTCTTGAAGTTTGGGTTGCTGACAGGCCGCGTCTGATTAGAATTTGGAATGAGATCTGGCCCTCCTCCTCCTCTTCAAATTAAAATAACTCAATTTCACTTGTCTGCCCAATTTATGCAAATGTGCCTAATGGCCGGAACTGAAATGTGCATGTACGCTACAGAAGTCCAAGAACGTCATTTAGGCCTACAACAGGAATATTAAGCTCACTTCACTTTGATCCGCAATTGGGAAAACTTAGCAATTCCACCCATTCTACATTATATACCTAATTTCCCTAGTCTTACGGGTAGATACTCTTAGTTCTTGAATTTAAAAAAAAAACATGTACCATGTCTCAAAATATATTGGAATATAAATTTGTTTCCGTATCAGCAAAATGGACTAAACACTTCTTTTAGAACATTTAAATTCTTTATTGCTTGTGATTTTCATTTTATCTGTAACATTATGTGGAATAGGGCTAAGTCATGTCAATAAATTTGATTGATGATGATTATGATGTAAACTAGTGAAAAAATTACATTAGAATATGACAAAATATTGGGCTAATATAATTCTACGAATTCGCCGCATATTTCTTCTTTTTTAAATTTTCGTATAAATAGGTAACTTCGATTTGCAACCATTGTGTCGCCATTTTTGCCGAGCCAACTGTGTAGCCATTTTAGCGGAGCCTATTGTGTCGCCGTTTTTGCGTAGCCCATTGTCTTGAGATTTTGGCGCAGCCCATTGTGTCCCTATTTTGTTTGTGTATCTCATCCTTTTGTGCATTTTAGGTGTCGACCTGGTGTACCTGAGGCCGAGCATGTTAAGTATTCACCACAACATAATTGGTAAAACCTAAAACCTGAGTAATTCCAATAAACCCACAGATCTATAATATCCTTAGCACTGCCTTGTTCCTGGCTGAATTGAGAAGACCGTGCCGTGGTGTCTCAGAATTTATTGGACTAGGACTTTGTTTCTGAGTAGGTACTAGATGGGCAAAAGCGGTACACCTGAGCAGAACAGGGAGAAAAGTCTCAAAGGCTCTTGTTTGTGTTGAAGTGAATCAATTTTTGAGGAGTGAGGAGGCGAGAGAAAGAAGTGGTTGAGGTGAAGAAGGGAAAGAGAATTTAGATTTTAGGATTGTGGGCCGAGATAGATTATATTGTAGGAGGCCTGAGCTCACGGGCTCATTGGGAAGGAACATAAAAAAAGCCATGTTCGACAGAGGGGATAAAGTGGAGTCAGTGTAGGAACCTGAGTTGATTAGAATGTGATTTGTACAAGTGGAGAGGACGGGGATTGGTGGGCTCGGGCTGCTTTTTTTCTCTTTTTTTACAGAGCAAGGAGAAAGTCAGCAGGCTGTTGACAAGACAATGCATAAAAAAAGCTGACAGATCGATCAGTCGGATTGACAAGTCGACGGAGTGAGGTATCTCTCTTCCTTCACAACTTCACGTCGTAGCACGACAATTCGGCGGGGAACAATTGAAACTTAGCTGCGTAACGGTGAGGTTAGGTTTTCATATGGACTCTCAGAAGCTGGATCTATTGTAAATCATTTCCATGGCAGAATCTTCAGAACCTTGGAAACTTAAGTTTGAAGTCCAGGGTCTCAAGTTGCATTATATTTTACGTCTTGTGACTTAACGCTTGGGTTCCGAGGCTAGCGTTAAGCTTTGCGGCTTAGGTTCGATCCAGTTACTTATGGAGAGGACATAAAATTCCTGACATTCCTTCATTGCAGTTAGGGCCGGTTAGGGCCGTGCCCGTTAAGCGAAAAATGCTGCGACCTCTACTGGAGACAGTTACCTTATTTTAATCTGGCAAGTAACTCTGGGGAACTGGGTCCATAATTGATGCAAAGCACTACTTGACTGACATGGAAGGCGGCAAGCTGTAAATAGCGGAGTTCGATGAATTATGTACAAAATTTCATTAGAAGGATACACTAATAATAAATGATCTTGTCCTCTACTTATTTTGGAGACTTGAATCTTCAAATATCATGGATTCGTGCTGCTATTCAATGAACAAGACATAAAATCGCTGTCTCTTATAAGCTGGAACCCCTTTTCACCAAAGCGCCTTCCTGTGGATTTCCTGCAGCACCAAATGTACTCGCTTGCCGAATTGTCGTGGAATCCTGCTCACCTCGGATGCTTGGCCAGACGAGAGTTCAGTGGGCCTCACGGAGAAGAAAGTTGAAATGTAGGGAGCGGATACAATTCAACTAACTCTTGGCTTCGGAAGCTCCGAACCTTTGGAGGAAGTAAGAATAGGGGAAAAAACTTTTTTTTTGTCTTGGAAGGAAGTCCCCACGGACTCCACTTAAGAATTAAGGCATCCCTTTCTTCCCCTTGCCCATGCCTGGGTCCCACTTGGGACTCCTCGATACTAATTGGATTTGTCCTATTCCAGTCCATATCCATACTCCGGCCTTCCTACACCAACCTTCAGCCTCCCATTAGGAGTGACAATGATGAGTTTTCCTGGGACGGAGTCGAATGCTTAGTGGGCGCAGGGCAGGGGCCGAGTTTACCGGCCCTTGAGTGTGACTCAATTTTTTTTAAAATTCCATAATCTTCACAGAAATCACGGAAAGTGTCTCATCAGTTCACCTTCCTTCAAGTTTATACTATTACAAGTCAGGCATTAAACTTTTGAATTTCTAAAACATTCTTGAAATACCTCTAAATAACAAATTTATGGAAATACAATAGAGCAAACATCAAAGGCCGGAAAATTCGCAAGGCACGCTTAGCAAAGTAAGGGAATTTTCGTTCTGCAAAGCGAATGAAAGCTCAGGTATTCACAGCCTTCAATGCAATTATTTAAAATTATTAAACTATTTTGCGGATGTTATCAGATATCATTCAGCTAGGTATCAAAAGCATTTATCGAAAAACTGAGTTTACAAGACTATTCCATTCACTTGTTGTGAAAGAAACAACTGATGGTCATACCATAGGTTAACGTACTTTCTCTTGTTTCCAGTGCATCAAGAGAGAGGTGGATACGACCAATTAATTTAAAAAATGGATTTGGCAAGGGATTTCTACACTTTTCTTGGCTTTACAAATATAGTATTTTTGGATAATTAATCGTATTGTAGAGAAAAATGCAATTTGAAATTCTACCCTTAAATAAATTCCAGGAAACGCCCCTGGTGCTCTTCACTGAGTTTCCCTACTCATCAAGCAGGGCTTTTTCCTAGATACACAATTTAAATTCCAGTGTCGAGTCAAGACAACCTTCTCCCCTTTTCACTTGCACGGACTTAAAGAACCTTGTAACTTCCAATCACGCATCTCATCATCTCTGAATGCATTTCAACTCCTTTTATTCAGGATTTCCCTCGTGGATTCTCTCTACTTTTAATCTGATAACGTAGTTGCAACCAAGGGGAACTTGGAAATTCCGGCTAACAACTCAAATTTTTCTCTACTTCTTAATTATCACAAATCACAAATTGCATGAGCTGGTTTGACTAGAAAATGGGATAATGTCATAATCGCAATCTTTTAATTATCTAGTATCAAGCGCTTTTTAGGGCTCCTGTGATATCAGGAGTGAGTACACGGGGTACACTAATTCAATTCTTTGGAACCCAAATACTAATTGTACAGAGCGATTCACGGCGTGTTGTTTTTATATTATTCTACTTTTCTACTACATAAGATTGCTTACTGAATTCATCTGTACTTGTTCGGCTAAGGATGAACAATACGCACTACATTCTTTGACAATTTCCTATTTGGTATTCTTAGGTGAAAGTTTTGCAAATAAATAACTCAGTTGAATTTTTAGTTAAATGAATTGAACACAGCATCCTCCAGCTACGATACCTGCATATTCATACTCCTGTATGCTGCCCTATAGTGGATCGTGGGTTTTCAAAATAGAGGAAATTATTTTTCGTTATTTAAACAAGCTTTAAATTATTATTTCTATTCACACTGGAAGCGTCATTCATCATGTGAAACCACAAAATGGATGATTATAATTATCTCCGTTTGAAATTAGAAATAAGCTATATGCGAAAACCTTTCGAATGTTTTAAACGCCCACGGTTACATTAAATACCAATTACAGTTGAACGGACACTTGAATCAACATTATTGAAATTGAAATTGCTGCTTTCCCTGGGTGCTTATTAACTTTCTCCACGTGATTTTACCGCATTAGCCCTGTTGGATGGTGGCAAAGATTTGATTAAGTATATTAATAGACGGGGACTGAATCTAGAAAATTTAGATGAATGGAATGGTAATGGAACATGGATCCAGTGTATGTAGTTCCATGCATTGGCGGAGCCAGCCAGGAAGTCGAGGCAACAACCCAAGTTCCCACTTGAGACAAGAATAGAGAAAGTAATCTTATCCATATTTCCTCTCCTTTGGCTCGGGAGTCAAAAGGCTTTCTTGCTTTCTTTTCTTGGCAAGAAGGATGAATCATGTCATTTTGTATTACGGAAGCATCTACATACCTTCCTCCTTCCTGGGCCTCAGATTCAAAGTAAACGAATTCATATTGAAAATTGAGACAGAAAAGATGAGTTGAGAAACTTTTTGTTAGAATTCCCTCCTGTGTGTACCTCTATTTATACCCCAACATATCTCTTGCAGAAATAAAATCCTCGCCTCGGCACGACTCGTCGGCCATGAAGACATGTCGTAATGTGAGCCAGACAATGCCTTTATATTGCTCCGAGTCATCCCCCCGTTTCACATCATTTCCTCTCCTCCTTCCTTTTTGTATTATGAGCAAATCGTTCCACGCCTCAATAATCACTTTATACCTACGCAGCAACCTGATTTAAATCAGGCTTCTCTCTATAGACCTTCTCTGCTCAGTCCCGGCCTCAGGCATCTCTCCATATTGATTATTAGGAACTAGTCCTCAGCCAAGGCTGGGATGAGGGCCATAAGGAACACTGAATAGGAATTTTAATTGTAGGCCAGAAGCGTCTTGTCTCTTTCCCGCTCTGCCGCACATTGAACATGCTCGAAGTAAAATGCTGAAATATTTGCAATTGGGCAATAATAAAACTGCAAACATATGTAAAATATGTAACCGCAAATGAACGTATCAGCAGTTAACAGTTTGCTTCTACGAAATAGTTTCTTGCAAATATTTTCACTGCCGTCAAGTTTTTCCAGAAAAGTTTCAAGGAATAATCCGATGTAGATATATTCGACAAACAACCATAATTTAACATTAGAAACTCAACCTGATGACAGGATATTTAACCTAACCTAACCTTACTGAACTTAAACTGACCACAATTTACGCTTCCATGTCTTAACCACGAAAACATTTAAGAACAAGGCTTGCTGGTTCCGAAAATGTTGGAAACCCTTAGCATACCTAACAATAACCTCACCTGGCCAACATACATCACCTGAAATAGCTTTGTATTGTTTTCACGGTTATAAAATACTTCCCAATTTACTACTTGGCGTTAAGGGAACATTTATTGACTGGTAAAGTGTACGTTAAGGGGAACATTTTGGAGTGCACTTTATAGGCTATTTAATTTAATTGTTTACCTTATCTGCAGACCCAAATTTCTGACTCTTTGAGCGGGCAGTGAAATATTGGGGCTGGTGGTAATTTGGTGGTAGACGGCAGGTGTGGGGTTATGAGGAAGTGGCGAGTGTCTCTCTGTGTGTGTCTGAGTGAAATTAGTGCTCAAATGCAAGTAATCTTGAGTGGGTTGTGGAATGAAGGGAAGATGATCCGCTGAGTGAGGAATGATATGAAGGAGAGAGAGAGAGAGTTAATTTCTTTTCCAAGTGGAGCACATGATGAGGTTTCCCATTAAAATTAATCGTCTCGTCTTGAGAAAGCCACAAGGAAAGGTTGGGCCTGTCTCGCCCAAGCAACCCGCCTTTCAATTTTCTAAACCAGCCAACATTTACTTGAGCCAAGAGAAGGTGGAGAGCGGAGAAGACGGCCTAATATGAATTTAGGACCCGTTTAGGTCCAACCGGAATTCAATACACTTCCTTATGGCTCGAGCGGAATGCTCCTGTTCCGGATAATTAATAAACACGCTGTTTAGCTGGAAGTGTGTACATACACCAGGCTGAATTAGTATTTATGAAGTCCGCAGGCGTGTCTGGTTCTAGGAGCCAATTTGATTTATTTTTCTCTCCGCTCAACCTATCCCTGTGCTACAAATAAAGGGAAACTATTTGAGACGTCAAGAGCCCTTTCCCCTTCAAGAAGAAAGTTAAACTTTCTCGAGTTCCCAAACTGTCAATATCTGATTTTCAGGTCTGGGACATCTCAAGTATATCTAATAAAATTTACTTTTTCGTCAACAATGTGAGGCTTGAGCCAAAAAATCTGCACATGAAATGTTGTTCCAAGTCTGTGGCAGGCTGAGAGGCGTTCTGGAGCCGAAGTTGAAGTTGCCCATAGAGGAGAAAGTGAGAAGAGAGAATGGAGGTGATTTTCGTTTTTTTTTTCTGGTCTGTTTCCGATGAAAGTTATTCATAATAGAGTTTCTCTTTAGTGAGATCGATAAAAGGTAGGCAGAGCGGGGATGTAGTCAGGAATCGGAACCTAGCACAATCCTCCCAAAAGCACACACACACACACATACACAAGAGTACCATATGGAATTGCAGCCGTGGCTCAGTCGACTTGCTACTCAAGTACGCGGGAGCTTCAGTCACATACACAGTATATGCAGTTCCGGACCAGCCAACGAAAAGCAACACCCGCTCTCTCAACCTGAACCCGATAAACCATACATGACTCGAGTACGGAGCACTGATTTAACTTTCTCCTGCCTACTTTCTCACAACGAGCACAAAGTAATTCAAAGAACACCAAGGACCTTTCCCATCAAAAATTCCCTTACTCAAGCCGTGAAACATTTTTGAGAAGCCCAGAGCTACCCTTATCTCTTCGCCTTGGATATAGCCTAATGTGGCCTGAGCATATTACAGCCCGTTCCACCCAGCACGAGGGGAAAGGTCAGGGATGAGGCAGGAAGGGTCGGAGCCGGATTGGCGTGCAGCAGGGGAGAGGTGGTGGGGATTGGGGTTGTGAGTTGCGTGCTGAAGGGCTCACCCTGCTCGTTCTGGTCAGAAATGAGAGGAATGTTAGTATGTGTCAAGACAACATTAAATGATTAGATTTAATGCCCAGAAGGGACTTGATTTCATTACCCAATGAAGCCCCAGAGTCACATAAAATATTATTGAAACCACACCGTGCTTCCTCCATTCTTTATGAGAGCTCGAATCTCTGGCTCTCCAATCTCCCAGGCTTGAGCCAGAGAGAGAAGAAACTTTTCTTGCCTTGTCTTGAGCAATCTGGAGGAAGGGCAGGCAGAGAAAGGAAAGCCTCTAGCCCGCTCTGGTCCTAATCAAGTGGTAGTGTGCTAAACCCAAAGGGAGAGAACCGACACGATGTCTCTATTGTCTGCTCTCGACAACAACTCATTTAGCTCACTCCTTTTTATTTGGAAACCTCAGGCCGATACTAGCTCATTCGGGGAGACAGGGCGGCGGGAGTCGTAACGAGACAGCGGGAGAAAGTTAGGAAAACAAAGTATCACACGATTAGTACCACAGTTCATGTTCCTCTTCCTCGTCGGAGATAGGGCCGGATTGGACACATGGTCCTTATCCATTCCCAACTTTTTACAGGGATATATTCCGTCACCCAATAATATTATGACGAAACAGGACGGATATTTGACGTATTAATATCAAACAGCGAAAATGCTCCTACAAGCAAAAGCATAAAAAATGTATCTTTTAAGTTTTACAGTCTGGCCTCAAAGAGTAAGCCTTGACCTGGTTATGCTAGGCCGTAAATACTTTAATACGACAAACATGTTCCGCGGTAACTTTTTTGTTTCTCGATAAGGTGAACAGGGTAGACTCGCCTAGCGGTTCCTTCGGTAGGTAATGTATTTGTAAAAAAAAACATTTAGGCATATTGTTTTAGATTGAGACGACATGACTATTTATGTTTCCAGGAACATTCGTGTCAACTAGCAGCTTTAGCGTGGGAGCTCTGTACCAGTTTGTAGTGGTAACTATTGGGGCTGGAACGGGTTGCTGTTGACAGGAGCGCTCCAGCCAAACGGGCCTGCTTCTTACGAGCATTAACTGATTATGCGTAATAACCTACTTCTTCCTAGTTGATACGAAGCTGAGTGAGATTAAAATAGAACTGGTTCAAAGGCGGGGAGTGGTGAGACTATAATCCGTTGATTAGCGCCTGCCTCCAAGCCTATAATGCTCTCCGTCCCAGGTCTCATTCCGGATTAGGTAGTCGTGCTGGGTTATGGACTGCATTAGGCTAAGAGAGTGAAAGGGGGTTGTTTGGGCTCAATTCTCCGCAGAATTAGATAGGATGGGACAGATGTATTTTTTATGAGCCCGCACATCAACCCGCCAGGGACACCGTTGGGAAGAGCGGAGATAAGAGCAGGAATCCGCCTTCCAAATCCAAATTCCACGTGAATCAAGCTACGTTTGCATTTCTTCTTCCCTATTTCCTTCAGTTCTCTCCCGATCCACTCTTGTACAACAAGCACTCATCTACTGGTTGCACTTTTTAGCGGTCCTCTTGAAAGCTTTCTTTCCTTTCTACACGCTCTCTCCTTTGTGCAAATCTTACTTCTCCACCTAATGGGATGTTGGAGGGAGAGCGGAAGAGAGAGCCCCACCTAATGGCCACTTTCATCCATCCATTCACTAAAAAGTGAGATTGGAGCTTCTAACCCAAGTAAGTGCATATTATATTACACATGTAAAGTCGGGCAGGGAGACAGGGATTTAATAGAACTATATTATTCGTTGAGGAGGCATAAAACCCCATTTCCCTTTCCACTCTAATTCCCCTTATCATCACTTTTTTAGCCAAGAACAAAAGAACGACTTGTCATCAATTTTCATGAGTGGGAAAACGGGATTGGGACTTGGAGGAGCTCCGCACAAAATCGAGGATTAGCTCAGAGCTTCACTCCTCCGCTTCAACAACACTCCTCTCGACTGGCTCAACATCAAATCAAACTCAATTCAGAGCAATAGCCTGCAACAAAAGACTATTAGGTCGAGATGTCGGGATGCCGGGTTTTGTTGGCGGAATTAGGATCCCGGGTCGAAATACAGGTGGATTTTATACAAATAGAAAACGAGCTAAGCTTCATCCATATTATTAGTTAATTTGCTGCATTTTGATTTTAATTTACTTTAGGTGGGTTGTGTTCCACGCATGTAATTCACATTGATACTCAAACGATGGCTTATCCCGACCCTGGTAATATCGCCATAAATAAGAAGTTTTTGTTTTTTGGAGGCGGATACTTGGTTTAATTAATTAATTTAATTTAATAATTCTCTCAAATAACAAAACAAATCATTAGTTCATGCTAAGACTACTATCTATAGGTGCAATGATACCTGTATTTAAACTAAATACTCCGCCACTTAGTGTGCGGACATATCTTGAATTTTAAGGTGAGCGAGCATCCCTGAGCTTCCAATGAGGCACACCGCTGCTTATAATATAAGTAACTACATGTTTTTGTGCTTTTGAACGCTAGTTACGTTTGGTGAATTTTTGGTACCTACGTTTTAGCCCTGAAATATGATTGTAAATGTATCTTACCGCATATATAAACGTTCAGCTAAATATCACACGGAACAGAAAAAAGGCCAGAAATAGGCCTCATCCGATAAGGTTTCTTGAGCCAGACAGATATGGTCATGCCATAAGAACCTTCTCATCTACAACGGAATCCTGATCCCGAGTTGAGAGAATTTCGAGATTGCTTTCCCGGGATTGAAAACTGATCCGGATGAAAAGGTCTTAAATACAAGGGTTTGAGTATATACTTAACCTGACTGAAGCACAGAGCCTTCCACCCAAGTCCCATCTCCGTCAAGCTAAGGGTCATTGACTAAACGACCCAAGAGGCCTCAAGAAGAGCATAAACGTTTAAATTCCAAACGCTAATCTATAAAATTCCCCGAATTATGCTAACCGGAGTGAGTAAAGTTGTACATATTCTGTTCCAACTGCTCCTTCCGCGTGGAACAGGAAAAAAACAATTTGAGAAGGTGAGTGTGGAGGGAAATGTTGCATAAATGTAATGGATAATCTTTTCTCCGTCTTCTTTATGCTCTCTTACTCTCGCCAGGGCCTTTAGCTCGGCTCCACTCCTTTCAGCCATCTCCTGTCTCCGCTCCCAACGCACAACTGTCTAAGGTGGCACCTCACCAGCAACTCTCCCAGCTCTGTGCTGCTCAGGAGAGGAAAAGGGGAAAAATATGCTTAGACGAACCAATTTTCCCTTAATGATAGCCCGTCGCTCTGGAAATGATGCAGAAAGAGTCATTTCGAGCTTCTCAATTTTTTTTTCCTTTCCTCCACTTCTCCGAGGCCAAGAAGTAGTCGTCATAAAAAACTAAGAGGTTCTGGAGAAAGTTAGACTGGGAATATTGTGGACGCTGAGAAGTACATATTGTAGCGGGCGTGGAGCGGCTCCAGCGAGAGAAGCCTCCTCACTCCAGCCAGGCCTCTAGTGTGTGTACAGTGCGGGGATGGGCCTCAAAGTTGAAATTCAAGCCTGCCACTTTAAGTTGCCCATTTTATTTGTTATACTACTTCTTAAGAGAGCGAGGGAAGGGAAGGATCATATAGGTTGATGGCTAACCTTCGCTTCACGCAAGAGGCCCAAGTCCCAAGCAGCATCAGCCAAGGCACAATACTCCATATGCGGACCCAGCCACTTTCTCTCCCGCTCTCACTTAATCCAACAGTTTTATTTACTGACTCTTTCTCTTTTATTTACTTCCTCATCTATCTTCCCATTCCATTCAACTACACATATTTATTTATTTTTACTCAGCCAACTCACATCCTCTCCAAAAAACTCAGTCAGACCCTGGCTACACTCAATAAATGGGACATAAATCACAATTTCACTACAAACAGGCAAGTTATAGGCGTACTAAACATCCAGGCCATAAGAGCCAAAAAAATAAAAGCCAATGAAAGGGCTAAATAAAAAGAGCCACGCATTTGAATCAGAACCGCAAGAGGAAATAAGGGCCAAAGATAAGAGTAACATTAACAAGAGCGAGAGTAACAAAATGTATCAAAATGGTGTAAAAGTTCTCTAAGAAAAATCAATTTTTATAAAAAAAACTTCTCTCGAAAAGTTCCATTGTTACTCTATGACCTGAAACTGTAAATACAATTAGTTAAGTTACGCACAGGCATAGATATAATAAAACTGGGTTTTTCTATCGGTTAAGCTAGGTTAGTTTTGTCAGAAGTATGACAAACACATTCGAGCGATTGTTGCAGAGGATTTTCACTGGACACTTTTATATGCAACTAATGCTTTGACTGACTGAGCGAATGAAACGGAATACTAAAATTTGATTTTTTTGGCCTTTTTTATGTTATTCTTATGACGTGCTTGGCTTAAGATTGGCGTTTAGTACCTTTCTCTGATCATGGTTCCTAGTCAAACGTATAGCAGTGATCACGAATGCAGTTTTGTATATAATGAACGAATGATAAACACGGCGATTATGGAAAGTACGTTTGAGGATTTAGGAGCATATTAGCTTTATTATTTCTGTATGCTAATTGACAATTACATTCAGCCCTGGTGCTTGGCTGGGCATGCTGAGCTCCAAGGAAGGATGAACAATGCACAGGAAATACCTCCCCAGGAACAATACCGGGATTTATCGTGCAGGAAAGCCAGTCTAAACACAGGGAAAGACTACAAAAAAAAACTAATTTTCATTCCAAACCCTTCCATGTACATACATACACTAGAGTAATAGGAGTGTCATTCTTTCTCAACTAGCGTGTAGCAGCAGAGAGAAACCCATTTAAAATTAGTCGAATATCCCAGCAGCCAGAGAATAAAGGAAACTCCGAGTACTGCTTATACAAATTTGAGGTAGAGGCGTGACACTATTAAATTTCCTTGACACTTGCGGCTCAGAAAAACAAGCCATAGAAAGTAGAGTAGAGGAGCAGAAAGAATAGAAATTATATAGTGGAGCACATTGGATGTCTGGCTCATAAAGGCCGCCTAGTCAGTCTGCTTGTACTTCTCTCCTTTCCCACTTGTATTATATTACTCTCTTCCCACTCATTATTCATAATTCCTTTCTTCCTTATCTCCGCTTGGGCCGACAAAGGAAAAGAGCCGAGCCTCAAATTGAAACTATTGTTTCCCTCTCGACCTTGGCTCCAGGAATTAATTGAGCTTTTGAGGGAAGAAAAATAAAAGGACCAGGTTTTTACTCCCGCTCTCTCAAATGGAATCTCTTGTGGAACAGAGAGAGGCACACAAGAGGCGGGAGAGAAAGGAAGAGTGTGAAAGATTAGACGGAAGAATGATCAAAGTGAAAGTTGAGCAATGAACCCTGGAACCCGAAGAGAGAAAGCCAAAAAAAAAGCCTCTGATTTCCTTTGGAGAGTAACAGTATTCCTTTCCGCTGCCGCCAAAGCTCCGTTCTGCTACATCTATTTACATTCCAACTCTACATATGCACGTCATGGAGAGTTGAAAGAGCTGAGGGAGAAATATACAAAAACACAAGGGTGGAGGCAGCAGTTTGTGGAGATTTAGGCAGGGCTCCAACTCAATAGCCTTGACTTTGGGGAATCTACGACCATTCATAGCGGCCACAGTTACTCATTCACAACAGCTTATAATTAATGACCCGCTAATAATACATTAATTTGCGCTAAAGACAACAGGTTGGGCGCTAAAACTTTGATGAGCTTTTGTTTGCCGCTAAATCCGCTTCAACAATTTGTTTAGGTGCTAGTTGTATTGTTCAAATGTCCAGAAGCGTGCAACGGTTCATGGTTGGCGACAATTCATAGCGGTGAAAAGTATGTCCCAATTATTTTGCTCATTTGTAATTGATTGCTAGTCTCCGTAAATTATCTGTTGGTGTGTGTTCATTTTGTTATGTCATTCGCCGGATCCTCGTGGAAATGAACGATTTTCAGCCATCAGCAATCTGTAGTAAATTAGCAAAATAATTTGGACTGAATTTTCAATGCTAGGAATTGTGTCCTCTATGAATTGTGTTGGCACGAACTTTAGCGGGGAACTTTCACCGTTTGGAGTCGTTCGACGTGGAACTACAATTACAAACCTGTGATGTGTCTCTCTATTTACTCCTATTGTCCACAGCCAGAAGAGCCCAATTCACTCATTTCATGTGTGGGCCTGTAGCTACCGCACCAGCAGCCTGATTTTCATTGGGAACTTCTACCACTCCCTAAAACCCCGCTCGTCTCATTTGTCTCCTCCAAAATTCTGGACATTAGCATTAATTACATTTTATCATTCCGTGATATCAGACATATTCGCATTACATGGACTCCTTGCGAGTCGGCAGGAGTTGCCGGGATTTTAACTTTGAGGCTAAAAGCTATGCGATATTGCGGAAAATGACTTTTATCCCTCTCTGTGCAAACTTGGGTTTCAAACGAATGTCGTAGTGCATTATTAATGGAACGAGAATCAAGATTCCTTATAATGAAATATGCAGATTTACAGTAGTAGCATTAAGCCACAGAATGTACAATTTCACTTGCCTTGTTACCTATTTATGTATCATAATGGATCGGGCGTCAACGACACGACAAATACGGTTCTTAAATTGTTCTCCCCATAACGTACTGTTAAATGAAACGCTAGCTGAGAGCAGCTCTGCCTAATACAGTGTACAATTCTTAGCCAATGGGCGTCAGCAAATTTCAATCATATTTGGAAAACCACTTAGCTGCTCATAAAGGGCTAAGCTATTTTTATAAAATAAAAGTATCGTGTGCTTTTAATTTTCCGTGGGTTTGAATTGTGTACTTTTAATTTTTAGCGGAATTTTCTCTACTCTACGACATAAACTAATATTACATTGTAGTTTTATAAGAGCCTAGGCTGCTTCCGCTCATTGATAATTACAAATATAACGGAGGCCGTATAGATACTTTTAATCATAACAGCTCTCGCCTGGATCCATATGTACCAAATTCCATTTAAGCTATTTCCATTCCCGGCCCATGCTCGTGCGTAGAGTAATTGGATTAATGGTTAGGGAAAGCTGTTTGAATATATTAGGAAAAATCTATAAGTGCTACAGAGAGCGGCATGATGGGAAGCAGAGTTTGTTAGAGTGGGAAATATAATAAAACTGATGATTTCATTTATGCTGTTCTGTACTTCTCAGTTTCTGCGTGAATGTGAGCGTAACTACAGGTCGGGCTCGTGTAGAGGCAGAGGCTATGGGCTCCTTCTGGATTTGAACCAAATCCAGAGGCACGCCCAAGTGAACATGATTTTCCCCTTGGTCATTCTATGCTCAGTGGGAGAAATAGAGAGAAAAAATAAGTGTGCGTATATTCATATGTTTTTAGCGGAATGGACTGATTTCATGTTCGTATCACTCCTTGGGCCCGTGCTTTCTGCTCCTTGGAGAGAAAGGCCATGAGTTTAAATGGTGAATGGAAAGGAGAGGCGGGCTGTTATATGAGCTCGGAGACCTTTTAGTCTTGCCGGTGTGTGGTTCCTCTCCTTTTCTCAACTCAACATCCGCTTTCCCTTGTTTGTTAAGAAATTCTAGAGGCTACGGCTGACTATGGGCTGGGTTGGGCTGGGCTAAGTTGAGCCAGGCCTATAACCAATCTGCTCCAATCCTAGAATATAAAGAGCCTAATCATGCTCTGGTGTATCTATGCACCGGTCTATTCTTAATATCTTTTGTCCGAAGCTTTTTCTTGGCATAATGATTGGTTAACTGGAATTTGAACTAGAGAACATGGTCCTCTGATTGGTTCTTTAGAATTTGAGAAAACTAATTTCATGATTTTAAAAAGTTTGTAACAAAAGAAAGAGGGATAACTAAACGTAGTCTTAAAGAATCATAATTGAAGTGGTCTTATTCCAATAGTAATTATTTCAACCACTGTTCAATTACAACCTTACAAGCTGAAGTCATTTTGACCTTTGAACTTAACCCACGGAAGACGGGGATTCCGTCAGAGTGTCAGAGTTACAGCTTTTTGGTGTGCGGCGTGCACTTGCGGATATACTGTATACAAAGGTATGCACACCTTTGTGCATATTTCCGTTATTCAGAAGTAAATACCTAAATATTTCCAATTATGGGCTCAAAACATAACTTTATTACAAATTTCCGTTATTTTAAGCACTTGGAAGTTGTACCCAGTTCAGCCTCGCAGCCCTGTGCTTGGCACTGACTCCTCGGCCAGCTTGTACTCTATAGAACCCTCACTTTTGACTACTTTCTCTTTCTCCTCGTAATATTTTTGATGGTGAGTAAATCCTTGAGCCAATTTGCGAATCAAGTATGAAAAATCCATTCTTATAACTTATAAGTTTGGCACAAATCGAAAGGAGTGAAGAACTTTGGAGATATTTCTTCTTCCTAGACCTTCACTCTGCCAGACTGTCTTGTTCCCTTAGACATTTGCTGAAGGAAAGATTCTACCAAGAAAAACGGAACTGGAAAATTCCTCACGCTTTCACTTCTAAGTTTAAAATTATGCATACTTCTACGGTTCTGTTGTGAAAATATAATCCATGATTAAATTCCTTTCATGCGTTCAGCCAATCCGGCTACTAGCTTTTGTATTTTATTTTTTCAATATTTCTCTACACTACTGATACACAAAAACGCGGTATATTTTCACTTATTGTCAATTGACAGGATTTGTTTGCCCCAAAAGTTGTTTAGTTGGTAAAATTCTTAATCTCTACATATTTTTGTCTGGATTTTAGTTGCTAAAAACTGGCAACACAAGTTTAGGCAATTGAATTGGGTTGTTAATGACGGCTTAAGATTGTTACACAAGGGCTTGTGTATCGCCTGCCGCTGTCCTTTGAATATGGCCACAAAAGTGTAAACTTGTGGCTATGTATATTTTGACGCTAATCAACATTTGAGATGAGGACAGCGGAGTTGTTGGGAAATATTTGACATCAATTAAAAGTTTGTGTTGACATAAAAGCTATTTCTATTGTTCGGAACGGAGTTTGGGAGCCAGTGGAGTTTGTTGTAGAATTTGACTCCCTCTGGCTCTCTCCACTTTGGCTATAGGAGATGAGTCCCAATGGAGATAATCTATATTCATTACTGAGGAGGACGAATAGGATTTTTAACGGGTTGATCGCTCAATCATCACGCAACATTCATTCTCATTAGGCTTCAGCCTTTCTCAGCCCCTTGTCCAGAGGACTCGGGCTCTTAATCCTTCCCCACATCCATTACTTTCTTCCCTCAACACATACTAAGGAACCATAATGGACTTCCAGCCAACTTTACCAATTTCTGACTCAATTTCAAAAAGGCTCACTCTGAGCCACGAGGACGTTTAGCTTGGTCCATTTTTTCTCAACCCCACGACCAGCAACTCCATCATATCCATGAGCTATATGTCTCTCGGCCTGTACTGCAGTTGCTGCATAGGCACCAGCTCTCTGTATCTCTGGAGAAGTGGGGAAAGCTACAGGTTCTCCAGGACGTTCTTGAGTATAACCTACTAAATATTCAACATTGTTTGCCCGTTTATCTATCTGTGGAAGTATGTGTCCGGTTTTGAGGTTTGGTAAACAATGTATAATTTGAAGGAGGAAGCGCGTTCCAGAGCAACTGAAGCAGATATGAATCATTGAACTGAAGCATTATGTTTCTAATCTATAGTCACCTAGTGTAACTACGTTAATGATTCTGTGGTGTATATAACTATCTGTCCTTTTTTCTATCTGTCCGAAGTTTACATATGGTTTGGGACGGAACAAACGTGTATTAAATGACGAGACAAAACATGTATTAAATCTATCCCAATCCCAACCCGGTTTAATGTGGGCATTACTACTTCCAGAATCAGATTCCAAGAACTTTTGTTTGTTGACAGAATTTCAAAAGCCAGTCACGTTGAGTGCAACGGTTTGGTATGATAATAAATGCACTTACGCCTACAGAATAGAATTACAGAATTACAGTTACAGAATTTGTAAAAATAATTTCCAGAATTGAGTCGGTAGGAACTTTTTAGCAATAGAGTGGAAGTCACCGTAACAACGTAGCAAGGAAATGTAGCTTATTCAAAATGTAAATGTAAACCATTACTTAAGTAAACCACAATTTGATGACTGGAAGCCCTATCTCGCTCACTATTTACACCGAGCTTATTTAGTTTGTGGTGTGTATTTGTATTTGCATGTATTTGTGTAGGCATACACCACAAATTAAATTTGCTGGCACTGAATTTTGGGCCAGCTAGTAACAAAGTAACGGCTTAGTACTAATTCTACACTGTATGCATATGCATGTATATAATTCGGTCATTTTACCCAGGATCCTATAATAGGTTCAGTGCTTTGAATGGATTTGTAATTTGCTAGTAAAATAATCTGGAGTCTTTGTTCCGGGTTGCAACTAGAACAGGGCGGTAAACAACCCTGGCAAAATTTGATAAATACCCATTAAAAACTCACTGCATGGCTATTCAAAAGAACCTAACCTAACCAAAGTAATTTCCACCGAAAGCTGAAATAATCCTGATCTCATATCCAGAAAATGAACCCTATCTTGAATTTTAAGGAATTTCCTTAAAATCCCTAACAAAAATCTAGTAAAGTTGCCTTTCAAAGCGGGGTTTGGGGTTCCATAGCTTTTTACCAACTTTGTCCACAGTTTTTTAGCACGTAGTCCTTATTCCTTACGTCAAGCTTTATTTCGTTATCGAGAAGAAACCCTTTTATACTCTCGTTAGGACTTAACACGGAAGCTGTAGTGTATCGGACCTGGAGGAGACGAAGTAAAATAAATTGAATGAATTGGGAAAAGGAGGAAAGAATTGAGCCATTTTCCTCTAACCACTTTTAATAGGTGCGTCCAAATTGGTATAAATCGGCCTTGGCAAGAAGCGAGGTGAGAAGAAAGGAAGGTTCTGAGATAATAATACTCTATAGCCTCCCTCCATGGATCCGAGTATAGATTTGGGCCTGATAAGCTATGGATATCTTAAATAGGTGGGATGGAGGGTAAAGCGAGGTGGGGAGGTTATTGTTCGGCAGGTAATGCTTATAACCTCTCCTTGGCAGACCCTCCACAATGCATTACAAACTAAATCAGGTAAGGTAACGCAACAGTGGAGTTATGAGCCTTTTTTTTTCCTCTCTCCTGCCTCAATTTCTTTCTCCGTGTATGACGTGAGGCATGCAATCTCTTCCTTGCCCAGTTTTCCCAATGTGTTTGCTCCTTCTTCTATATTCGGCTGCCTTGCTTCCTTGGGAGCCAAGACGGTAGAAAGGAGAATGAAATTGACCAAATGTGAAAATAGAACGTTTCACAATGTCCCAATTCTTTTCTCATTTCTCCCTCAAGCTCCGTTCTCAGTCTGAGCCTGGAAAAGGCCTTTCTGAAGCTTCTCTATACTTATTGCTCGTAGAAACGTAAATCTTTATATCTCTAGCCCCCTTGCTCCAGTCCCATATGCTCCGCTCAAATGTATATATGAAGAGACATCCATAATATTTCTTCCTCAGAACGACCCCCATTCCTTTTACCTTTAAGACAGGAAGGCGGAGGGAATAGGCTAACTTGAGGACATCCAAAATATCGTTATTATGCAATGTTAACGTGCCCAGGAACCGGCCTACCATGTCATGTACCTTCCTCTCTTGCACAATCTACAAAGAGATTCACCAGCCTTATACAATATCCTCCGCAAACCCTAAAATGTAATCCAATTGAGTTCCTTTTTCCTGTTTTTTTTTGTGGAGGAAAAGTGGCTACTTTCCTACAGATAATGCACATCTATTCTCTCTCCGACGTATGATCATGCTAAAATAAACGTATAAATAATTTTAATAGCTCGGCTCCTGCCCAAAGAATGTCCAATCTCCCGTTCACAAATTTACATTAAGGGAATGGAGGGCAAAGCACGGAGATTGGGAGTGAAAGATAGTTTCACATTTTGTATTCCATGCTTGATTTGTAGCATTCCTTTTTCAAACTGCATGCCTAACAATGTTGTTTTAAAGATATGAAACTGGAATTTGAATACTTAGGCCTTGCAATTTGGAAATAATGCCTGGCATCTCCAGAAAGGAACAGGAGCATCGCTCAGCCAAACCCGGTTCCCCGGCTCAGCTGTACAAATAGCTAAGCTTATTTACCGACTGTTGTCGAGAACATGAGCGTAAAAAAAAAAGAATTACATTAGGCATGAGCTTCCCCCAAACTGGAATAATAGAAGGTAAAATAAAATATTATTATTTCAGGCCTGTCCATATCCAAAGGCGTGAGTGAGTATTAGTATGTGTGTAATATGTGCGTGCTCTTTGGTGATTAGACAAATAGAGAGAACCCATGTTCTCTCTGATACGGGTCTCAATGTGGGACGTGAGGGTTAGGTAGGACAAGTCCGAAACCTGGGAATATGTGCGAAAAGTAGGCACAGGTAAGGGCTGGCTGGCTATGGCTGGAGTAAGGCTCCAGCCATTTCCTCGACTTCTAAATTATATTAGAGACATGGGGGGCTTGGGCAGGGTGGTGGCTTTTCATTCACTTTCACATTACGACGATTATTTTCTTCACTGACTCGCCTCCTATTAGTAGTTTAGTGCCCAACATATATTATGACCTGGCCTCTACTTTCTTGGCCCAAAAAAAACTAATCTAGTAGATTTCATAAAAGTGAACAGCCCACATTCAGACGATACGTTCATGAGACAGAGACAATGAAACTTTTTTTTTTGCCCCCAACTTTATGACTGTATTCATGTTCCGAGCTACTCCTAGAACGGCGTATTGGTTAATACAAAGTTTTTTTTAACTGGGAGAGAGGGATGGAGAGCAAGGAGAATATATATTACTCGGCCCATGGAGGCCTGCCTGGTTTTGGTAAGTAAAAGTTGGCTAGTTAAGTATTCAAAAGCTTAGGGTTTTAGGGATAGTAAAGTTTAATGTGTTTAGTTTTAGAATTTTTTCTTTCTTTTTTTCAAAAAAATTATCCTAAATTCTGGAGGAGAAGGTGGCTACGTGCAGTACGTTTCTACGACTTTCCATCCCGTTGCTGGAGAGCGGGGGTTTGTGGAAGGAAGGGCTGGTCCGATCTCTGGAATCCGAACTACGACAGTTGTAAATTGGGCTCAGAAGCATCTGTATCCCAAATTCGGCTAGAGAGCGGGAAGGGTAAGGTACACAAATAAGCCTAGTCTATACATGGAGTGTAATGAAAGTGCAATTTGATTGCAGGGAAGGCTTTCACTCTCTCTCCTTTCCATTTGGTATTATTAGGCCGAGCCGCCACGCTTCCTCTCTTTGCATTTGGTGAGAGAGTAAAATGCCTTTTAGAAACTCTATTTTATGTATGCCATTCATGTAACACACATGTTTTATCCTCCAACTTCCTCAGCTTCAAGCCTCTTCCTACTTCCCTTTGTCACAGAATATATACAGGCTGGATGCTTTATGGAAACAGCTGTTTACCCAAATTACACATCCACCTAACGAGACTCTGGCTATTTAGGCTTCGCAGAACAGGAAATAAGAAATTACGGTTGAGAAGCCTGCCAAGACTGGAATTATGGTTTAATATGTCCCAATATGCAGAGAGCCGTAACGATACGGTGAAAGTATCAAACCGATCTTGCTTTGCCCTGACGCATTATAGCTGCAGCCGGGCTCTGGCATAAATAAGTAGTCAACTTAAACCGCAATGAAACGCATTGCGTAATGTTTTTTCGCCCAATTGCGGCTCTATTGTTGCTCTAAAGTGCACTAATACGTAGAAGGTTCTACAGTGATGCTCAAAGCAAACTCGCCAGATATTTTACTCCCGGTCGTACGTCCTTGGATTTGCTTAAGGAATCTTTCCCATCAACAGCCGGTCAATTGGAAGTTCTGCCTTCATGCCTCATTATAAAACAAGATAGGAGCTCAATTGACCGGCCGTGAATCCATCCTTGAGCCAAAGATCTGACTCGTTCGCTGTGAGCCCCACTGTATATTCTTCTCGGCGATGCTTAGACTGATTAATTTTCTGTAACCAGCTCTTTACAAATCCGACGAAGTTGGTAAAAACTGGAAAAAAGTTGTTCAACACGCACCTGGAACAGGTGAAAGTTGTGATTGGGGACACGGAAGAGCCCGTTTTCCAATTAATTGAAAATCCTGAACAAAAGTGTCAATACCCAGAAGATACGAATTTTGATTCGATCCCTTCACTCCGACGTGATTGATCTAGCCAGACCCTGGTTCCATTCCGAGCCCAGTTGAAGAATGATTTGTCCCTGTTGAGCAGGAATACCCCCCAAAAAGTTTTGCCATCACCATGAGCTGAGAAGGAGCGGAGGAGCTCTTAGTTGGTTGAGAGTGTCATCATATATTATTATTATGTATTGCCTCTCCTGGCTGTCAGGAGTATTTACAGCCGAACCGATACTCTGGGCTCGGTTGGAATAACTGTATCTGTCTCGCTGGCGGAGAGTGAAAGCAAGACAAGGCCTTTCTCCAATAATCTCTCCATACATCAGGCATTGTGGGTCGTCTCATATTTATTGAGTTGGGCTCGAGTGGAAGTGCTCTGCTCCTGGTTCCCACTGAAGAAACGAACAGTTTTTGGGGCCAGGCCGAAGCGGGAACAGGGGAGAAAATTCATCGGAGCCAAAACCGCGAGGAGTGCATATAAAGGTCTATATGGGGCTTTCATAAGCAGCTGTGGTGTACACTACTGGATTCTCACAACCATAAATTATTTTGGCACGTTTTCTCATTTTTTCCCCTTCGCCTTCCTCCGTCTCCTCTTCATTCCGGTACACAATAGAGAGAGACACAAAGTTATGGATGATAGGATTGGGACAGAGCGACTGAGTATGTCCAACTACTTGACTAGCCTCCACTTCGCCCTCTCGTCTCTATCCGCTCCGCAAGTGGAGTCAGACATTAGTGGTAATCATAACGCCTGGACCTATGTCGAGGACATGCCAACGGATCGTATTGGAGCGGTGGAACAGGCTTATATTTATTGCTGCTTTTAAATGTTCAGTGGTGCACACAGCAAACATGCCAGTATGCCAGGTTATTTGCCTTTAGAGAACAATTCGAATAAGGAATAAGCCGTGAACGGATGTTTCACCGAATTGACTTTATGGAACAATCATTTGGTGGAATCTACTGGAACGATATTCCATTTGATCAAACTGAACCAGGTATGTTAGAATTGTAAAACTATGCAAGCCACTGTTCAATATTTGGGTTGGTCCATTTCAAGGTTACATGACTTTGATGCATAATTAGACCCTGTGCGTTTCCTAATTCCAATTTGTGGTGTGTGGTAAGTACGTGCAACCGTAGAGTGGAATTTTTCCCATGCAATACAAACTTTAACATTACCTGTGAGCACCACTGCACTAATTTTTGTGAACACTATAAACCGTACGAGTACTGGTTTGGAATTTACACAGTATGTACGGATAGTTTGTGAGCTTCTAAACTTGCCGTTTTTAGGCTGATGCTGTAAACTTTTCCGATTATGCGGTAAAAATCTAATCCTGGAAAACTTAGCCAGAGCCAAAAACTTACTTAACTATTGGCCAACATGATCAATACAAAACTTTGTGCGTACATTAGGAACCCAGCCAAACCCGTAGAGATTATAACTAACAGCTCGTGCGTGTCAATGCATCTAACCTAACATTCCTACAATCAGCAATACTTGTTCCGCTCAATTGTCGCACCAAACCGCCTGAATAGTCCGTAAACCCAATTGTTATTGTTATGGCTCTCCATCGTAAAACGGAAAAGGAAATATGGCAATTGGGTTTTGGCATTCGTGGCAGCAAGGTTAACGGCTGAACAGCTAGTTGCAAGCAGCTCTGGATTGTATGCGCCCAACATAATTTTAGGTCCATGTATGAAATTGTATGTATCGTGTAAACATTTGGCTCATCCAAGAGACCCTGGGGTCCCAGACATGCACAAGGAACTACGCTACGCATACTTGGAAAATGAAGGACAGAAGGACGAAATTTGAAATTAATACGGAACCTAGTGGATCCAGCTCTACTCGAGCTATTTCTCAGAAAACTAGAACCATAATTGTAAAATTCGTGTTGAGAGATTTCATACTCCGACCAACTCTCTCTCTCTCCGTTTGACACGAAAAGCAGACGAGTATGATCAGCATGAACCATAAGTAAAACATATGTTTATGTGGTTTAGCTCAATCTCCCTTTGCCTCTGGCCCTGATTCATTTCAAATTATGTCTGGGCTCAGTCTCCATAACTGTATAGTCACGTATGCGCCAGTATTCGCCGAACGCATACATTGTTAATGCTGAGTCTGACTAGTTCCATTTAGTCTTGCCTTGCCAAGTTCTCATGGCCTGCCTGTCCCCTGTCTCTAACTCGAGCATTTGCATGAGCAAGGAGTCAATTTTCCCTAAATTTCCTCCATCTCATTTGACCGACTAAAGAAATCCTGTTTTCCCCTAACCCATTGAAACCCGCCCAACTGCCTCATATTCCTTATCTCCGTAATCTCATTAGGAGAGAACCAAGGCAGAAACAAGTCGTTTGTGTAACTGGATCTACGTGGCTGAGCATTCATCTCCAGCCAGTCCCCAAAAATCTCATCTGATGCTCTTCGCTAACTCCGCTCAAGTCAGGCTGAATGAGTCAATCGTCAATCCTCCAAGGAGATCAGGAAGAAACGGAATTCAAAAGAAAACGAGAAAAAAACCACATGGATGAGTAGAGTCAAGTGTGTAGTAGTGGCGTGGTGAAAGGCCTTTTCTCCTCCGTTCTCAATAAAGACTTTCTACAGAGGCAGGTTCAGAGCGAGTTGGGCAGCAATTAAGGTTAGCCTGTACAAGGAAGAAGCCATCTGGACCTCTTGTGAGCATTCGCTCATCCCAATTGAGAGCAGGACGAGAATTGTGACAGGTTTTGGTCCCATGTTCTGTTTGGGTTGTACATGGGTCGCCCAGTCCCTGTGGACAGCTCTGTATATATTTTTTGAGTAAGAAAGCTCTCATTTGAACAGGAGTGGAGAAAACGAATTCCGTATGAGATGAATGGAGAGATAAGGGGGAAAAGAGCAAATAAAAAATCGATCTCACTGACTACCTTAGGACGACTACAATTTTTTATCCCTATGCTCTCGATTACCATAAAAGGGTTCCAGTAGTAGGCTCCGTAAACTATAAGCATATTTTATCGACTGCCACATTTCTGCCTATCTCTACTCAACTCAGTAACGGGCTAGATAGATTATTACTTGGGAGCTCCTAGTGGGCCTACCTATTTCTCGATTTTCAATGTACATCCCATACATATTTATGAGCTCCAGGCTCGTTTGTGGCTTGGAGAGACAGCCAAGCACAGGTGAAAGCTCCTTTTGTGTAGCCTTTCTATTCAAAGTACGAGAAGCCGTAACGCGACAATTGGGAAATTAAAATTAGCCGGATGTGTGCCGTTCATGGTATTAGTCGTATTGGTTGGGCTTACCAAGTACTTCCACGTAGACAAGTTAATGGAGCCAGCTTGTTTGTATGGCATATAGTACACAAAAATCAAAGAGTTATTCAAGAATATATAATTAACATCTTAAGTGGAATTTAATGAATCTTGGGATAGCGGATGCAGTTTGAACCAAACTGAATACAACTGCTGAAATGGTGTTAGATTCCGCTTAAATTAGTAAAGTCAGTTAGTTACTAGCAACAGACGCATCAAAGTAACTGAACCTAGAATTAGGAGCCTAGATCAATTGAGAACATTTTTTACATTTACCCTGCAAAAATATTAAGCATTGAGTATAGTTTTATTTCTTGTAGCTAAGAAGTAAACATTTGTTTATTTATAATCATACCTGCTATGAACAGCGTCATGTTTCAAGGAAGCTTCGACTTATATCGTTTGGGTTTGATTTATTCACAAGAAGGTAATACAAACAAGCGGGCTGTGTGACAAAGGCTTGCGAACAAGCCGTAATATATACTAGTCCTAGTCGTACAAGCAAGGTTAGTTGCTTAGTTCCGTACGCCTTCCCAATTGTCACAGAGTCCCAAGAAGCCATGTACGTACCTTCTCGTACGTACCTACGGAGGGCGTACGCCGTAATCAAGCGGCTGGGAGTAGTTGCTACTTGACTCATTGATTAATTATGAATAGGCTCAGTGAGCCGAGCCACTACTGCCATTCAATAAATATGAAACGAGATCCGGGTAGAAGAGACAATAGTGATAATAATGTGGGGCTTGAGTCGTTGGGCCCAAGACAGACACACATAAGCACAATTTGTTCCCAATCAAACATTTAAAAGGAGTCATTTTTAAGCGTTTACGGCGGCTCGGCATCCTTGTTAATAATTGATTGAGGATGAAGGAGCGGGGTCTGGTTCCAGCCCGCTCAAAGGGATTTCCATGCCCAGCCCTCACCTGGCATTCCATTAGTAGCCAAGCATGAAGGGAGTTCAAAGGGAAGAGATTTCACTTCCGAAACGATGAGATTTTTCCATTAGGCCAATAAAAGAAAAGAAATGATGACAAGACTCGGTGCGGAATGTATGTTATTATTATACAGGGGACTTGGGAGCCGAACGTGACTCTGAGCCCAAATGGGCAAAAACAAAAGAATTCCAAAGATTTTTTCATAAGAGCCTGAATCAATCTATTTAGGTATTTCCGCTATTCAATAATGTCTACTTAAGTAAACGACAACATTTTTGTATTTTCCATGAGCCTCGCTCAAAAGGCCTGTTACCGTCTCTTCAGCCCTTTCTCTCTTGTCTTCAAAATCCGGTCCTTAATTTATTGACTCTTTTATTCTGGAGAGTGCTTTCTCTCTCCCGTTCCATTTCTGGTGAGAAAGGAGAGTGCGACTCTGAGTCAATTCTACATTTCGTACAAGAAGCCTACTTCCGTGTAAACCCAATTTAAAATCGTACAGTTCTCTTTTCACACGGCACTGCGGTAACACACGGTACAAGGGAATCCATTCTCACAACCTTTTCATTGCTAAGATAAATATTTGGGAAAAGTAGTATGTGGTACTGGCCTAGCAAGAGGCTTTATCGGACTATATTCGTGTATCAATACGTTAACTGGGAAATCCGATAAGTTAACAAAGTATTATCCTAGAACTTGACACACACGCAGTGGGGCTATTGATTTCCAGTTTCTAATTCAAGGATATTTGTAACGCCTAAGTGTTGGGCCCATAATATACTGCTTTCTTGCATTTCATCACAGCGTAATCGCATACATTATGTTTATGTGAAAATCGGTCCTGTTTCTTCTACGACGCTTAATACCACCAGAAACTACAATAGTAGATACAAGCTCTCCATTCCCGTAAGCGGAGTAGTAAATAATGGACTTACCGCAATTAGCCCAAATCCAGATCACCTCAAGTGTTCGTCAGTAGGTACACTGTAATAACCCGGGTTCACTATGGAGATAAGCACTGCTTTCACAAACAATTACTTGCTGCACAAAGGAGCGTTCTACACGAGGAAGTCCTGGTTTAGAGCCGGAGAAAGCACATTGGGGAAAAGCCGGAAAAGGACTGAGAGAGGAGCAGGAGCAGAGTTGAGTTTTATACACGGAGCTGAGTTTGAAGCCAAGCACTGTCAGACCCAGCTCTCTGGCCTCCTCGCAGGCCGAGTCCAGGTAGAGTGAAGAAGGATTGGAGATTGATGAGGGCGCGCAGGCCTCTGTTCCCAACAAGAGAATAAAAGTTTAAACTTTCCTATTTTATGAGCGGAGAGTGTTATTGGAAACAATGGTCGTACACGAGGCTGGGACTCCTTCTCATGCATGAGCGTGCATTGTTTAGTATAATAGTATTACCAATTCATATCTCGACTCTTGGCAACAAGTACGAGTTGTGTAGTGGGGAGGCAGTGCATGGACAGAATCGTGATTTGAGCAAGTATCAGGGGCATTGCATGCCACTGCCAGGTTGACATTTCAAACTTCCATTTCTGCAATAACTTACTCTGCTAACATGTGAGAGGCGGAATATTATTTGATAAAAGATTAATGTAAATTGGTCGACCTTTGAATGTTAAGTTCCAATCTTAGTCCTTGTAAGAACAGGCATACAACCTAGGCTTTCTCCGTACTACCAGTATGTGATACCACTTTCATAGGTTTATATGCAGGCAGAAGCATGGTTATCCCTTATAGTATGTAAAATTCTGACATAGTTTAATCTGATAGAAAATGACTAATTTCATGTATGGAAAAATTATTTCGTGACCTTCAATGTTGTAAAAGATGTTGAATATATTATTATAGTTGGTGGAATAATACATGTAACAGCTGCTTGCACTTTTGGATCAGAACTAGGTACTGTATAGTTGAGGAATACGAATAATTCACTAGGTCAGATTTAGTAAGCTTTTGATGAAATGCATGGATAGTAAATATTTAGCGTAACTTTACATATTATTTGTATGCATCAATTCTTACTATGCTTTCACCATGGAATAGCTTGGCTTCTTTGTGAGTGTAAAATCTGGTTGGAATCAACCGTCCCATTTTTATATCCTTCTTAATATAATTTAAAACTTTAGATTCTCTAAAAACTTCAGGACGGGAGTTTGAACTTTGTAACGGTTTCCTCAGAGCTATTAAGGAGTGTAATCACAGCAGATTTAGTAAGTCCTAGTCAAACTTGTTTAATTCGCTGCTTTGAATTCGCTGCTGGAATGAAAATGGGATTCAGAAGGCTATTTAGGGAATTACAGCCTAATTCTTCATGCATATAAGATGGCCCAACTCGCTCTTGACAGCTGTGTATAGCAGAAGAATCTACAGAGTGACGCAGAGTGAATTCGTCAGTAATTTACATTAATGTTAAAAATACGGAATCTTACCATTTAGTAGGCTATTAAAGAAGCGTAATACTGTTCATTCTGTTGCATTGCAAAACCGCACCTTAATAATAAGCTTATAGAGCTTGTATGAAGCGTGTATGAAGCTTCTGCATGATATTTCCTACCGCTTGAATTTTTAGGGTGTGCCAAACACATTTAGCTGCGCTTTTTACGTTAAATTTGGTATGTAAATATGATAATTTTATTCTTTAAGTGTTAATTTAAAGAAAAATAGAGAGGTACTTTTCCAATGGTATTGCCAATTCCAAAAAAAGTGTGTTTCTGTTGATTGCTTGAAGAACTCACCTGGGATGATAAAGTGTTTCTTCGATTTTGTGAAAGTTCAAGTTAAGCTTAAATTAGGCTAAGCCTCAGCAAAAAGCAGAATCACAAATACGTTTTTCAGAATGAACATATCTGTCCTGAAAATACAAGCTGTAACGTACAATCAAAGGGAAAGCTGGGAAGTTGTGTAAACTGAGATGATATGGTTACTACAGTAGGAACGCCCAGGCCATGCTGGACCGGAACGGTAACATAGGTCCAGAGCTATAAACTTAAATAGAAGGGGGAAGCTGAGCCTATTGGAGCATGAATAAGGCGTTAGGTGAAAGTGAGAAGGAAAGCGGAAAGAGAGAAGAAAAAAGAGAACAATGTCATTTGGGAGTTATGAAAGACTCATTTTGTGTTCTCAGGCGTCTCTTTCACTCCTGTCCATTTGCAAAGAAGTGGTATTTGGCTGGGCGGGAGTGGGCAAGGGAGGACGGGAGGACCTGGCACTCAGGCAGACAATGAGTTGGGCCATTAGGAGCGGGTGACTGGTGTGTCTAAGAGGAGCGACTTGCCCAAACGACCATAATTCCCACCACACAACCCAACCAAACATGCACACACACACAAACAGACATGGAATTCAAACGAGCTCTTTAGAAGTGGGCCCAGTTGCACTTCCCAACCATCTCCCCACCTCCCACACTAACCCACCACCAGCTCAGCTCTACAGGCTCTCACCATAAAAAAAATTAAAGTGCCAGAGAATACACAAAGTGAAGAGATCAGGAGCCAAAAGTAAAAAAAAAAAGTAAAAAAAAAGTTGGGTAGACGGGACTTGGGACTCAGATTGGCCATTCCGTTCTTTACATGTTTGTTACTCTTTGGTTGGCATTGGGATTGGCACGAGAACCGAGTCCAGTTCGCCCATAAGAAGGAGAAAGCGAGAGAGAGAGAAAATCGTCAGAGGAAATTGACTTTCACTTTGCCAAAGCTAGTCGATACATCAAAGGAAGAAAACAATTTGGGAGTCTCTCTTCCTCCACCAGCTCTCCCTCTTTGGGAACCGGAATAACAAGTCTGGGAAGGCGAGGGATATATGTACACTTCGTCAATTTTAGCTTGGCTTTGACTCAGGCTCTCGATTGAGCCACAGAGCCTCCTATTTTACGTCTCTTCCTTCAGCCGAAGAGTGAATGACCAGCACTCACTTGGGTCAGTTGGGCTTAGGGCTCGAGTTCATGCTGGAGCCTCCAGTACGTACAAATCAGTGGGTAGGAACATCTTTCAACCACTTGAGCCCTAAATGGAAGGGAAAATAGGAATACTTATCGAATTAATACTCTTTGGCGAGGTTCAACTGGGTGGAAACTTAATTTATTGCTCTATTTCTCTTCTCATGTTTTTGGGGATAGAGACGTCTTCCAAAGGAGCCTCTTTCATTACACTGCCAACACGCCGAGCTGCCTAATATTATTTATTCCAACCATTTACCTGCATGCACCCAGGCAGGAGTAAATAAAGCCCAATTTAGTACACCGTGCTCGAGCCTGGGCCTGGGCCTGAGATTCCTTTTCCCTGCTTCCAGGAAATAGTTTTATAGTAAAAGTTTTGATGTAGAGCATTCCATTACTTTTTTCTGGACCAATCTGAAAGTGTTGGGTTCGCTAGGGAGTCATAAGTATCCAACACTTGTCATTGAGGTCTTTGTGTGCGTGTCTGTGCGTCCTTTCTCAGAAGAAAGGGGAATGGGAAAAACGGGACTTTAGGGACTCACCACGACGCTTGGACGGATAGGATAACTTAGGATCTGTACTTGGAGCCGGCCACAATCCCAAATACAGCCTCCGTGGCTTGCATGGTGGATGGGCGCTTAGTCGGAAGACGAGTGTCAAAAGAAAGAGAAACTTTTCACAGAAATTCCTTCCTCTTCACCCTTCCCTCGCCTCTTACGGGCTCTTACCTGGCCTCTCAACGCCTTTTCTCACCACTACTGCCTCTCTACCTACAGCCCTATCTGGATTCCTGGGAAAGGTGTTCGGCCATAAATTCAGTGCTCTCTAAATTCCGATGCCAAGTTTTAGTTCATTGTTCATTTCACATTGTTTAATCTGTGCAAAATATGCTCCAGTTCCTGTCTTTATAAATCCCTCACGCCAAACTTGGGCGGCGGTAATTGTGTGCGGAATTGGAGTCGTTCATTTTGGTTGAGCTAGTGCTAGTATCCTGTAGCGTAGAGGGATTGTGTAGGACGATCCAGCATTTAGTCTACAATTCTAGCCAGGTTAAGTGCAAACCACAAAAAGTTTATCAGAACTTTGGCTGATCAAGACGCTGCTGATGAAGTTAGCTGATCAACTCTTGGAACTGGAATCCTAAATCTAGTCCAAATATTAGAAAGCTCATAGTACTTGTACTGGCTGGCCCACGAATCAGTGCCAAGCACTGAGCAAAGCTGAACTGGTGCCAGGTTACAACTTGCACGGAAATATATACAAATTTATGTTTTGAGCCCGTCAATACTGAATTTAGAACAACCAATCAGAAGCAGAATGAAAACTTCTCATACAAACAAAGGTGCATGGATAAAACATGCATATACTAAAAATTAATTACGCTGGCTATGTGTGACGATAATGAGTTATTGATTCCGTTTAGGGGCTTCATCGCATTGTGCTTGACTCAAATATGGATTCTATTTACATTTACTATTTAAATCATACACAAGTTGGTACGTATGATACGTTGTTAAGGCGACTCTCGGCCACTCTCTCTTGTGGCAAAGCTGCTGTCACAGTCAAGTCGTAAAAAGTATGTCATTGACTCCTATTGCTAATCGTGAAATTTACTTGGTGAGAAGACGTCACCTGAAAGTGATAGAAGAATTAACCAATCAGAGGGTGATGAAACAGCAAGAGACAGCTGCACAGAGGGACAGAAGGAATTCTACATACACAGAATCATTAAGCTTGTTACACTCTAGGATGCATACAGCCTAAAGACTTGCTGTGATAAAATTATCAACATAATTTGCTCACAGGTACGACAGTCGCTTTAATTTTGATTCCCTAATAGCCTTGGATGCCAAGTGCAATTCGTCGTGTTCAGGGTTAATACAGCATACAAATAGGTGCCAGACTTGAGACGCTCTGTACAATGGTGACAGGAGGTGTAGCAGAGAAGTCCTCTGTCCGGAATTATTAATCAGGTGGACTGGAAATCATTATTGCTTCAATTTGGTGGTGAGAGAGCAGGAGGAACTCCTCGTCATTCATCCTCAATCCTGATTGTGGCTTTCTTGCTGAGCACTCAAATGGGAGAAAAGGCTATAGGGGATCCTTCATTATTATTTCCTTTCTCCTTGCTCTGCTCCCATCTGAAATAGATATGAAGCACTGGAGTCAAGTGGGAGAGGAGCACCAGGCCTTCCTCTCTTCATTCAAGGAATGGCCAAAATGAAAACAGATTGGAAACCATTTGAAGTTCGTTAAAAAAACTCTCTTCCCACTTCCTGGCAAGGGCTTTGAGGAGCTCTTCATATAATACATACATAATAGGAGAGAGATGGGAGTGGAGAGAATTTCCATACGAATCACTCCAATCCTTTCTCCTTTCCTCAGCTCTTATTACCGTATCCAATGAAATCGAATGGTGTACTTGTCTCACTTCAGCCCCACAACCCACCTTATTATTCTGAATATCTTGGAGGAGCAGCCGGGGACCGCACTAACGTCCACAGAGAGCCAGGCTCCAGCCTCAGCTTTCTCCCACTTTCTGTCATCTTCTCAAAAATCTTGAGAAAAGTAGTACAGCTTACGCAGCATGTTTATGGCTCTAGGGCTTGATTAAACGTGAAGAGCTGAGTATAATTTATTCAAATGTAAATCGGATGCAAACGCTCTAGATGAGCAATTTACTTTTCTAGCTTTCTCTGGTAATAGCTTAATTTGTTATCGCTACGTACCACTTACCATAGAGGCAGGCCCACTGTGCAGTGGACAAGCGTAAAGCTGCTATTCTTCCTTCTCATTTGGATTTCTACTGTCAACGTCAACAATGTTTATAAAGGTGATACTGTTTCCCGATTTCCGTCTGTCGGGTTTTCATTGCATTTGACCCAAGGTCAAAGTTCCGAAGGTCAAGGGTCCACCAAAACCACCTAACGGAATGACCGTTGAGCTAGCGCAGCTCATAAGCTATCGTTCATCCAGATCGCCCGAGTATCTTTGGAGGAGATAGTGATCAGACATCCAGACATACAGACATACAGGCATACATCCAGATATACAAAGTAACGTTTTATGTAAATGGATTCCTCTGCAGATTATGATTAATTGAAGGACAAGGCATACACCAAGTACCTTTTACTTTCATAATAAGAAAAGCATTAAGTCTAATTTCGAGCTAAATAATACTAATGCGGGACGTGTAACATTCTGTAAGGCGAGTAAAAGTACGATTTACCTGTACCAAGTTTGTTCAATTGAAATATTTTCAGCTTAACTAAACTAACTATGCATTCTTATGAATGGACATTCTACCTAGCCGATCCAAACCTTACCGAACTTAATCGGGACGGACAAATTGTAAGTGAGAATAATTCGAGAAAGCTTTTCTGCATGCACTTTTTTTCCGTTCCATTCTGCCATACGCACTCCAGTCGGTTGGCTGAATGATAGACGAGAATCATGAGGCTGATCTAGGCACTTGGCAGGGCTAAAAGGCTGGGAGAGGGAAGAAGCGAGGAGTGGTTGGTGGAGACGTTAAAGGACAATATGGGGACATCTTCCCATGCATATTTGATATCCTTCCACTCCCAATTAATAGATAAGACTCTCTCTGGAGCCTCTTCCCAGCTCCGCTCAGCCTCCGCTCTCATCAATCACGTGGCAGAACGTTTCATAATCAGGCCATCAGGGACTATTCAAAGTCAGGATAAGTTCTTCATGAGAGATTATCCTAATTCGAGTCATATCTCCTCCAACTCCCGTTCCATGGCCTTCCCTCCTCTGGGCCTGATCCAAGTCTGCCTCGTTGAGCTGGACAGAAAAGTGGTTGGAATTATAAATCTATTGCTCTATTACTTTGGGGCACGGAGGAAAAAAAACAATTAAGTGAAATATTAATGAGTTTCTTCCCTTCTTATTCCCTCTGCAGCATGAACACGGAAGCCCTACTAACTGCACTACAACTACTTCCCTCTCCTTTCTCCATGCTTCTACGGTTATGGACAAATAAAATAAAAAATAAGTGGTTGAGTTGTTTTGCACCCGAAAAGAAGTTAGTTTGGGAGTTGGAGTCCTCATGTCGGCTTACAGGTCCAAAACTTCTGTTACCGTTATCTATTATTCTAGGTTGCTTACAGTGTCCCAATTCTCAGCATCATCCTGCATTTCCTCATATGTATTATGGCCTTCTTCTAGTGCCAAATATGTACGGATTGGGGTCAGTAAAAAGATTTTAGTTGGGAACTGAAACTGGGTAAGTACACGAGAAATGGCATTGTGTTAATCTCAAGTCTGGTTATCGCAATTAAATAAGTCAGTTTGAGTAAAGACTCAAATTGATGGCTAGTTTACATACCGCAGCATATTAATAATACTAGAATTAGCCCTGTGATCGATCACAAGGTACGAGTATCACCGGGCTTTGAAGAAAGTAAAATTGCAGGTTTCTCTTGTTCTTCAATCTATTGCTTGGGGACAGTATTTGCTAGAGAAATGCATTTTTGTACCTAAAGTACACAGATCCTCATGTCAAACGGCACATTTTCTCGTACCTTGGCCATTGATTCCATAATTAAATATAGATTGGTTTTGTATTCGAGGCATGTGCATGCAGGTCTCGTGTACGACTATCGAGAGAAGAGTAAGGCTTTATTACAATTGTCCATTTTAAAGCTTCGTATCACCAACTAATTTCGTTTTCAGGGGAAAGTTACATTAATATATGGATGTAATGTGACCTGTACATGAAATGGGTGTGTTTACATTCCAGTTTGACTATTTTATATCAAGACAGAATTATTAAGTTGTTTGTAAGTTGAGGTGGAAAATATTATGAAACGAATCGTTTTTGAAATTGAAATTTAATTGAAAACATTGTTAAATATATATGTATATTAGTTGCATGTGCACGAATCAGTGTTTTGAACCCGTAAATACTGATTTTAGAACAAACATGCCGAACCAGAATATGAACACCGGATAACAAGAAAGTTCCATGCCTATAAATACAGTAAAAAAGCTCTTCATAGGTAAAGATATTGAGTTTTGGATGCTGTTAAGGGGCTTCAGGTTGTGTTGGACTCAAACACTGGTTACATGTACATTTACAATTTCAATAAGGCATTTCATTGCTACGTAGTCAAGTCAAATATCAGTTATCCTATCCAATCTCTATAGTTACAATTGTTGTTTACCGAGCCAAATGGTGAAATTCATTTTGCCAGAAGTCAGCAGAAACTGCCAGAAGATCAGCAGAACCAATCAAGCGACGAAGAAAAATACTCGGACTGGCGGAGACTGAGATAATGGTACATGAATACACCACGGGATCATACAGGTCTGTATATTTTAGGATGAACTTGTGCAAAAGCTATATCGACAGAACATATTTTAAATTATGGAAATAAGCTGTTTTGACATGGGCAACAAAACAAATAATAACCCAAAATTAATCAACTGCAATATCAACAAAGAATATCCCATATACCCCGTGCTCCTGAACGTCCACCACTGGTCTACTGTTAGGATTCTGGTGGTACGTAGAGCGAGAAGCCGAGCATCCCAACTTGCAGTAACAGATGAGTGTCGAGTTGTTTGTTGAGAAAAAGTTTTTGGTTTTCCCTTTCCTCTGATTCCGCTTCTGTGTTTTCTCCATGCCTTCTGCCCGGGTATCGAGTGGCATGTCGTGGAAGGAAATCGGTGTGACACGGTGATGAATCTCCTCAGGGGTAAACGTAAAAAACGAAATGAACTTATCTCATTTTGAAGGCTCTTTTATTTTATTTTTGTTTCTCTCCGTTTTCCCGTCTCCCTCCCAGTCGTTCCCAATGGGCATTTGTGAAATATGAAGTGTATGTTACTCTGACTCTCTCCAATTCGCACGAGTCGAGGTTCGGAAATTCAAAACTACTTCTCGTCTTCTTCCTCTCCGCAACTAAGTCCATTTTGGAGAAACTACTTAAATCGTATACACAATTTGACTATAGTGCCAGAGAGAGCTTATTTAAATCTTCTGCTGAGAGGACAATACAAGATTTTGACGTCAGGGCAGATGGGGAGCGAGTGGAGACAGAGCGACTCAAGTTAGTTGGGTGGCACGAAAATTCAGAGAGAGACAAACCTCAGCGTTGAGCAATTAACTGGTACACTATCAGTGAATCGCCGTATAGTTGCTTTGAGTTTTCTTTACGCCAGTGTCAAAATCAATCCGAAAGTGAATAAATACATGCTTAACAGTTAAGCATTTTAAGTTCGACTTTCCGATTTATTCTGACACTGGCGTAAAATAACTCAAAGCAACTATACGGCGATTTATAGATAGTGCATTTCTTACATTTCTATGATTTGGTACCAGATTTCGCCATCATTCCCTGTTGGAAGTATTACTATAATAAAAATTCATAAAAACTGGTGGACACTCAAACATACAGACAGCAGGATTGAATTTGGATGGAATGAATGCTATGAATTGTCGTGAATTGGTTAGTTTAACGTCCTGCACTGGGCTCTCTATCTTGTGAAGAAAAGCTGGAGTGCTGGGCTCCTCGTGTTTACCCACGAATCCATTCTTTTCCACAGGAGAAAGTCTACATAGACTATGTAACTTGGGCAACTGTGCTCAATTCGCAAGTTAATTATCCCGGTTTGAAATGACTAGTCACATGAGATGGATGGGAAGTTTGGGAAAGAGAAAGGAGAAAATGAGATAATTTTCACTCTCTTGGCAGGGAAGAGGGAAGGAGCAGGAGAGATCTTCCTTTTCTCTCCGTCTTCATAATCTCAACACACCACGCACAGGCCCACTTCACCAACAAACTCAGCAAAGATTCTCAGCTACGCTACGGTCTGAAACTGAAGCATTACCAGAAAACAGAAATATTCCCTGTATTGAGCTGCAACTCAGCAGTCTATTTAGTTAAATAGGCGCTGTGTAGTAATGACTACCTACCTAGAATTATTTTACAAACTTTGTTGTGTTTATGCAGCATTAGGTGAAATTATTTAAGTGGCAGCCTCAGCTTCAATCCATAGCACTGTTCTAGCCAGGTGGTTTGAAGAACTTTCAATCGCCCTACCGCACAATACACAAGTTCACAACCCTACCGCTTAAGCAGCTTCCTACTGGCAATTTATATCAGGTTTTAACTTTTAACCAACTCAAGTTTTAATTAACCACGTTCAATACTTTTACTTTAGGTTACATCGCTATGCACAAGTATAAACAACTATAAATGCACACTCTGACTACCATATCATAATGTAAATAATGCCATATCGGCAGCACGCAACTTAAGGGCTACGCACTGTAGGATAAGTTAAACGACGACAATCGTTTACTACGGTTAAACGAAAACTTAGCTTACCTCGAGAAAAGCATAAGCTCAAAATTAAAACACATGTTTTGATAAATAAATAGCTTTTAAAAGGTACATAGTTAACCATTCTAATTGTCTCGACTCAACGCTGGAGGTATAGATAAATATTTTCAATGCATGAAACCTGGTACAGGCAGTCTGCAGTCTGTGCTGCTGGAACTCAATGCGACCTACCTCCAGACACTTAAGCTCACCCGCCCAGCTAATACAAGTGTACTAGGAATGTCTCAAGTGCACAGCTGCACGACTATTAAATTAGCGCTTGAGCACGTGAATGTCATTACTCTTATGTTTGAAAAGAGAGTTGTCGAATTTGTCGATGGGACTAGAGACTTGGAAAGTAGTCTGCAATCCTATCCTTACGTTGCTTCTTCAACAAAATTTCTGAACGAGCTAGAAAACGGGTTTGCACTTTGCATGCACGAGCATCAAGCACTTTCTCCATAATTCCTACTATTCTCATTTGGTCTTTCAACGTATCTGGTGCTCGCTTGTAGTCGGTATTCCTTTACTACCTGAATATGCTCGCTGAATTGAAAAATATGCTCACTTACTAGTAGTTTCAGTTCCCACTTTACTGTTCACCTGAATACCTTTGTGACCATCTCGATTTACCAAAAATGACGACTTAATCTGGCCGCACCCAGTTTGAAAGACTAACCTAGCCTAATGAATATAATAAAACAATATTGAAACAGTGACGGTGTTAGTAGGCCGATAACCCCAAATGTCATTTGGGCCCTCGCCCTCGGCATTCGGTTCTCGAAGGGATACATGTCAGTTGAATGCGATTCACCTTCTGAATATCTCCAACTATAGGTAGCAGGCCCACGAATCTGTGCTAAGCACTGAACTCCGATGCTCCGATTTTGCGTCAGAAAGTTTTCCGTTGTTTCCTATACTGTCAGGAAGTGTGTAATGAAAAAGCCTTTGGCCACCAGAACTCGAACCTGGGACCCCACATTTCGAAAAAACTTCCCGACCTCAAAAAACTTGTAGTTTTTTTCTACCCGTGGATAAACCAGGTACGGGCCTGACACTAAAGGCAAGTAAAAATATGCAGAAATCCTTGCAATTACAACTTTACCCCGCGGTTCAGGTCGTGACTGCCAAATTAGTATTAGTTTTTAGTTGCATCGTTATGCCATGGCGACCCACTTGCATGTTGTTGTTTTTTTTGGTTTTTAATCACCTTCAATAACTAAACTGGTTCACTCAAATCCGAATCCATAACGCCAATATGCATTGAAGCATTGGAGAGGACAACTGAATAAAAAAATGTGTCTTAAAAAGACACGAGGTTCTTGAGGAGACAAATCGCTATCAAAAGTAAAGAAACAAGGTTA